>PVHP010053932.1:0-10609 GCA_004024765.1 Zapus hudsonius | reverse complement strand
GCAAACCATCAGGCCATATGTAAATGACTCCATTATCAGCCCCTTCATCAACACCCAGGCACACAGGCCCCTTTGTTTCTGAATGTGACTTTGGCTGCCAACTCTGAGAGCCACACATGAGCTGGACTGCCCCTGGCCATGGTGTCGGACCCCTTCCCACAGTTTTGGCTGAAGGTTTCATTTTTGGATGATCCTGGTAGTTGCCAGGTGACCTTGATGTCTTCTTGCTCCTTCTGGTCCCAAGCTTCCCCGGGCAGGGAGCTTGTCTGCCACAGCCCTCATCTGCTGCCTCTCTACACAGTTCCATAAACAGCGACTCAATGAATGACCGATGTACTACGTCGTGACGTCTGACATATTGCTGTTAGCACACCATTTTTGTCGGGTTTTGGATGTTCCCTGAGTCCCCTGCTGTGGGATGTCTGTTGAGATGAAACCCAGCCTGAGCAGTTGGACAGCACTCCCGGATGCAGAGGGAAGACATCGACTTGGTAACCTTCCCAGTCTGTAGCAAGTCATGAGGAGCCTCCAACCCCCTTTTTTTTGGGGGGGGGGAGAAGCTTAGATTTTTCTCTTTCTTCTTCTTACAAGTGGCAACAATTCAGGCTCTGGTTCCAATTAGGACATATGGCAGAACTAACAAATCTCTTCCACTGTACATTGCCGGCCAAATTTAGTCTGGAGAGGATGTGAGATTTTCTTTGAAGAGGAGAATGCCAGCAGCTGTCATCTCTTGAGCACCTACTAGGTGTCAACTTGTGGCTTGTGGTAGCGATCTCCTCCCACCCTCAGAGTCATGCCAAGGGTTGCTGTCGTTATTGGAGAGCACTGGTTCTGAAGGCTGAGGTTGGGAATTTATTGGAGGAAGAGTTTCGAGCCTCAGGCCCAGGTGTGCCCTGTGTAAACAGGTGGTTTTTACCAAGGAGCACTCTGGGGCAGCCATGATGGGAGCACTTAGAGCTTGGAGCCCCTATAGGTGGGGCAAGATGTGGCCCTTGGGTCCCAGAGAAGGTGGGACTGTCAGCCTGTCTCTGAGGCAGACTGCATTCTGGGTTTTTTCTTTTTAAGGCACTGGGGACAACCCACTTTCTGAGGACATGGTCTTTGCCTCAGGCTCTTTAGTTCTTGGGTATAGAGAGCTGGGTTCTCAGTCTCCATGGTCCAGTCCCTCAGACACTGTGCAGAGTATCTACAGGAAGCCCGAGGAAGAGAGGGGCCATGTGTCATGCTGGCTGGGTGCTCCCCTGTCCCTGATTTGGAGATCGGAGCTAAGTGGTCTGCATCGCCAGTGTGTGGCTCCAGAAAGGCCTCCTTCTCCTGAACTCCTGGCTCCCCTCAGGAGACGAGGACATTCCTGGAGGATTTCCAAGATGGGGTCTTGATGACAAGCTCTAGGCATTTGAGCACATGAGTCCCAAAGTTGCTGTGCAGTGCCAAGGCTGGCCTAGGTCTCAAGCCAGCCTTATGTGAGTTCCTGGGTCTTCATGTAAAGTCACAGACCTACTTTGTTGTGGTCTATCCTGAGTTTTAAATAAGTGAGGAATTGAGAAGCCAGTAAAACCTACAGTAGGTCTACACATTGCTCTCCACCTGCTGGCCTGTGGCCTCATTTCTCTGGTCCTGGTGGCTTTGAGCCCATGGTTAGGCATCTAATCTTTATGTTATGTTATGTTACTTTACTTTGTTTGTTGTTTTTCTTTTTTAAATTTTAGTTTATAAAAGGCTATACTCTTTTATCCCCTCACCCCTGTCTCTATTTCCCTGGGGGCCCCCCTCAGTGGGATTATGGTATTCACTGTGGGGTCAGTTCCTGTGGGGTAGTGGGGGACTGTGCTTCAAGGTATTCCTACCCATTACCCCAGACCCCTCCAAGACCTTCCCACCCCCCAATTCTGTCCCTCACGTGGCCTGTCAAGTATCTCCTCCTCTCCTTCTTCCCAATATACTCTTTCTCCTGGTCTCATTCTAGTTTTGTGCCCATATTCCTGATGCTGACTACTGTTTACATTCATCTCCAGAACCGCAAATGAGAACATGCGACGTTTGTCTTTCTGAGGCACCACAACTTTAGAAGTCCCAGCATGGGCGTCTGGCATCATCATTAACACCCCTCCTTCCACTTGTCACCTGCTCCCTGCCGGGAGGTTTCCTCGTACTTGGGAGGAGTTGCTTCCTTGCACATTCTCCATGGCTGACCTGCGGGGTGCCGTGGTTTTGTATTGCACTGTTTTGTGTGCGTGCATGTGTGCGTGGGTGCGTGTGTGTATGAATGCATGTATGAGTGATTAGCGTGTGTGATTGTGCAAGGGATTGTGATTATGTATACATAAGCCTGAGACCATGTCTGTGAGTAGGTGTGAACAGGAATGTGGATGAAGGAATACATATATGGGGGACGCGTGGGTGAGGCGGTGTGATTATAGGTATGTTTGTGAATAGGTGGAACCTGAGTACGTGTGTGAGAAGGGGAGCATGTGCAAATGCACGTGGGTGTGAGGAGGTGGGAGGAAGGAAGTGTACATATGACACGGCACGTGTGTGTAGGCAGAGCATGGGTGTCTATGGGAAAATGTTTGTGAAGCCAGTTATGTGTGTGTGTATGTGCAGGTGTGGGCATGTGTGTGTATATGAGTGTGTTTGTGAGAAGGTGTGTATAATTGTCTCTGTGGCAGAATACCTGCCAGAAACAAGTTAAGGGAGGGTTGCTTTTGGCTCATGGTTCCAGGGTAGCATTCTACCATGGCAGAGAAGGCGTGGAGGCTAGAGTGGGTTGGTGTGACCACCAGAAGCTAGCAATGATAGCTTCTCACGTGGTGCTGACCCAGAAGCAGAGAGCCTGAACAGAAGCAGGGCCAGGTCAGAACACTTAAGGCCTGTCCTAGTGGCTGGGCTCTAGGCTCCCATAGTTCACAACCTTCTAAAACAGCCCCACTGGCTGGGGACCAAGTGTTCAAATCCAGGAGTCTGTGAGGGCGCTTCTGATCCAAAGCATAGCAAGGTGTGAGAGTGTCTGTGAGGAGGTGGAGAGCGAATATATGAGCAAGAATATGTGCACGTGGAGGTGTGAACATGAGTGTGTATGAGAAAGTCTCTGAGGGGCATTTCCCATTCAAAGCATAACGAAATGTGAGTATCTGTGAGGAGGTATGTGTGCGTGTGAGCCATGGTGTGTGCAAGTGGGAGCGAGTGTCTGCGAGAACATGTGGGGGAGGTGTGAACATTTCCATGAACAAGTGTATGCGTGTGTGGTGTGGATGAGTGTGTGAGGACATCTGGGTGAGGTGTGAGCATGTGCACGGGTCTGAGCACGAGCGTGTCGATGAGAATGAGGGGTGAGTATGTGCACTAGTGAGGGCGTGCATGCAAGCGCAGGAAAGTGCTTGCGGGTGAGCGTTGTGCCCAATCTGCTCTCACATCCTGGGTTTGCTTCTCAGGCCTTTGTTGAGGGTCTCTAGCAGGACGTCATGCAGTGGCTGACAACCCAGATGCCCAAGGCTAATGGTCCCTTCCCTCCCTTCTGCACTATTTCCTGCTCTGGAGTCAGGCTGGTCGACAGACCCCAGCAGCACTGGTAGGGTACTTGCCTAGGGGCTCTCAACTGCCTGTCTCAGGTCCCACTGCATTGCAGAGAAGCCCCGAGGTCACAAAAAGAGGGACAGGAGCCCCACCATCCCACAACATGCCAGGCAAGAGAGAGGGGATTCCTGGACCCCCCCCAGGCCTGCTAAACCCCAGTTCTGACCCTCGAGATGAGGGAGAGTTTTAAGCCACCAAATCTTAGGATGATTTATCAAACCTAAATAGATTAACAGTTTAATCAATTTCTTTAATATTTCCCAACTGGTAATGTGTCATGTCTCGTAAAAGGTTTCTTAAAAGGTTCCTTGCAGGCTGCTTCAACTTAGAAAGAACTGTGTCAGCAAACTGTGACAATAAGAAAAAAAAAAAAAGGCAGCTTGGATACCAGTGAAGCGCAGGACTAGCTCATTCATTTGGATTCATCTCTAATGATGATGACTTATTTTTCCCTGTTAGCGGCATCACCGGTAACTAAAGTTAGCCTTGGCTCAAAAATCAATGTGTTATTTTAGAGCCTAAAGCAGGCAGCTAGCGAGCTATTTGGTGAATGACGACAGCACTGTGGGCTCTGGCAGGCTGGAGCCTCCCTCTCCTCTTGTTGCTGTCTGGGTGGCTGCATGGAGCAGGTCACCACTGCCCTGGTAGTCACTAGCTGTGTGGAGGTGTAGAAGCTTCCAGAAGTTATCTGTCACCCCAGGTTACTGTGAGCTGAACTCTGGGTGTCCCACTCTCACATTAATACAGGAGCTGTAGCTTTTAAGAACTCAGACTGTGACCTTATTTTGGACACAGGGTGCTTCTAGAAGAAAGCAAGTTAAAACGAGGTCCCTGGGGAGGGTCCTGGTCCAGTAAAACTGGGGGAGGTTAGGACACAGACACACACAGAGGGAAGACACAGGGGAGACCATGGCCACCATGAGCCTAGGAGAGAGGTCTGGGGCAGATCATCGCTCAGTGACCTCAAATCAACCAGCCTGTTGCCACTTTGAGTTTGGACCTTAAGACCCAAGACAAGTGAATCTTGGGGCCACACAGGTGAGGTAACCCAAACTAATCCCTGTTAGGGTCAGGGTCACCCAAGTGGGGCAGCCACTGGCTAACACTTGGAGGTGTTCCTTCTCAGATGCCAGCCTACTTTCCATGCTTTACAAGGTAGAGCACTGTTCCTTCCTGTCGCAGTCAGCCACACGCCACTTGGATGAATCTTCAAACCAGGCACAGTTTTGGGGAGGAAAGTATTTATTGAAACTACAGATTAAGGGGAAGTCCCGTAACAGCAAAAGAGGCTGGCCCTCTTTCACAGGTCTGAGCAGAGAGAAAAACCCATCACCAACACAGTGGTACAATCCATCTCTACCATGCAAATAGGGGCTATGCAAGTCATGGCCATGTGAGGGAGTGGGCAGCCCTGGTCCTGGACACAGGGCTGTAACTGTGTCAGGCACCAGCATCCCTCAGCTAGCAGTGTGGGATGCCTGCACCAAGCTTGTGAAAATTCCTTAGGGGGGCCAGCTCTATTTTTTCCTTAATCTTTTAGTTTGTTTGTATTTTAAGGTAGAGTCTCCCTCTAGCCCAGGCTGACCTGGAATTCACTGTGTAGTCTCAGGGTGGCCTTGAATTCACAGTGATCTTCCTACCTCTGCCTCCTGAGTGCTGGGATTAAAGGCATGCACCACTATGTCAGAGAGAGAGAGAGAGAGAGAGAGAGAGAGAGAGAGAGAGAGAGAGAGAGAGAGAGAGAATGAATTGGAGCACTAGGGCCTCTTGCTGCTGCAAATGAACTCCAGGCGCACTCACCACTTTGTGCTTGTGCATCTGGCTTTACATGGGTGCTGGGGAGTTGAACTCGGGTTGTAGGCAAGAGCCTTAACTGCTGAGACATCTCTCCAGCCCCCTTTTTTAATTTAAAAATTTAAAAGATTATATACTCTTATACCTCTTCTCCCCACCCCAACCCACCGAGGGCCCTCTGTAGTGGGATTATTGGTATTTGTTAGGGGTTAGTGGTGCCTTGGGAGACTCCTACCCACCCTGTGGCTCTTACAATCTCTCCTCCCCTCTTCTGAAATGTTCCCAAATGTGTTAGAAGTTGGATTTAGTGTTGAATTCTTCGTAGCTCTGGATTTCTACTTTGATGAATTTGAGTGACTGTAATGTCTGTTGCCAGCTCCATGGAGCTAATTGTCAGGTTAGTGGTGAGAGCAGTATTCATGTCACTACTTCCTCTGCAATGTCTCCTGGGCCCTGGCAGATGTGGCAGAGGTGAGATGTCTTGTGGTGGGCAGTCAGCTATCTTGTTGTATTGATGGAGTCTTTTTCTCTGCCATCTGTAAAAACAGATTCTCCAATATGAGAGAGAGAGCAGTTTGGATGAAAGAAGAGAAGCATAGTCATTTGAGAGTCTTTTTGATGTATATACCCACTCTTTGTAGCCAAAGCAACTCCATATGGATCATACCATGGCTGAACTGGTATTTGCTCCCTTTGTCTTTCTTCCTTCCCTCTCTGGAGATGCCCTAGATGACCAGGATGTCTGAGCCCAGGGCTTCTTGCTATAACAGATATGTAGGGTTTGCTTGGTTCTGCATCTGGTATGGATCTGCCCTGCTCCTACCCATCCTTGAGGACAGCTCCTTAGATGCTGGGAGACACCTGTGCTCCTGGCCCTTGAGCTCCATGGCCTCTGCCTGGTAAACCTATCATGGTTTTGTGGTTTACCTATGTACCTCTTGAGCGCATCCCTCCTCTAGGTTACTGTAGGCAGAGGCAGTCTAGCTTGAGAAAGTCGGATTCTAGGAAGTAGAGATGGAGAACTGGGGAGGCTGACCAGTAAGTACTGGGAGACAGCACCAGGGACAGCTGCTGGTGGTGAAGAGCTATCAGCCATGGAATGGAGACAGGGAGAGACCTGACATAGAAGTCTCACCTCCCAAGGTCTGGAGAGGTTCTGGCTCTCAGCTACATACCCATGCTTCAGGACTGTCCTGGTCTCTCCCTAGAGCCAGGCAGGGCTTCCCGGGGTCAAAGCAGTAGCAGCCCCATTCCAGACAGAGGCCTGGCAGGTCCCAGGGACCCATCCTGAGGACATCACTCTCTTTGGAGTGTGCTTTCAGCCCCAAGAAGAGGATGGACCAGTAATTATGGGGTAGACATGATGGGGCTTCTGGCAGCCAGGAGCCTGGTTTTCCCATTCCATTATCTGCATTCTCCCTGTCCTTTGTGGTCTCTCTCTCTTTCTATCTCCCTTCTTTTCTCCCTCTGTCCCTCTCCCCTCTTTCTCTTGTCCTGCTGGACTTCCTCTGTCCATCCTGTTAGCTCTGGTATGCTAGAAACACATTGAAGCCAGATACTGCTATTGGTGGGCCCTGATTAGGGGTGTTTGAGAAGTACTTGGACAGGACAGTCATGGATAAGCTGGGCATGGGTCTCGCACAATGCATGGGCGGGGTCCTGAGGGACACGAGAGTAGAGCTAGGACCTGCTGAGGTGCTCCAGGAAGAAGAACACCTGAAGGGGCCATTTCTGGTTCTCTCTGGAAACCACAATGAGTATGGACCTTGTGTAAGAGGCTGGCTCTGGGTCATCCTTGGATATACAGACATGATTCTTGCCCCAAGTGGCTTTATTTATGTGGCACCTAAGCTGGCACCCACTCACTGTGCACATTAAGGAAAGGTTATCTAAATTATGGCAGCTGCTAAATGGTTTTCTGAACATGTGAATGAACACGAGAAAATGCTTGCTGTGGAAACTTGAGTACAAAAGCCAGCTCTGAAATCATGCCTCATCCTTGCATTTTTTTTTTTTGTTGTAAATGTACAGAAGTTCTGCCTAGGGAAAAAAAGTCTGGAAGGAAGTGTATCAACATGGGAACAATAACTTTATGGGTTATTTTTTTCTCTTGAATTTTGCTTTGTGTTTTAATATGTTTCCCATTAGAGATGAAAATTATTTAAAAAATGAAGAGGAGATGGAATTTTCTTTCTATGTTGGTATGAGGTGGGTGTAAGTGAGTTCATTCATCCTGGGACACAAGCCTCCTAGGGCATGTCCAGGCTGGGCTTGTGCTGGACTCACAGGTCAAAAGGAGGCGTGTTGGTCCTTGCCCTGGAGATGTGTTTTACCAAGCACTGGAAGCAGAATAATAAACCGCTTGTAACATGACCTTAATACTTTGGCTCTCCATATCTGTGGGTTCAACATTCATATATTCAACCAACCTCAGATGGAAATGATTTGTACCTCTAATATCTGCATAGCATTTATATGATATCAGTCATCATAAGTAAGGGAGGGATGATTTAAAGCACCAGGGAGGATGTCTGTTTGCTATAGACAGATTGGGATTTTGGAATCTGTGGAGGATTCTGGAATCCGTTCTCTAAAGGTATCAAAGGATGACCATGCAAAAAGTGACCCACGAAGCAAATCCCCTGACTGCAGTTTGGCTTTGTTGAAAACAGAAGTTACAGGGTGGGAAAGGACTCGGTGAGTAAGAGCACTTGCTGAACAAGCATGAGGACCTGAGTTTGATCCCCAGCACCCACATGAAAAAGTTGGGGGCATGTGTTACAGTCTATGCCTGTAACCCCAGCACTAGGGGGACAGAGACAGGATTGCTGGGGATTTGTGATCAGTCCATGCAGCTGAAAAACCGAGAGCCCCAGGTTCAGTGAGAGAGTCTCAGAGAATAAGCTTTGAGAGAAAGAGAGAGAGAGAGAGAGAGAGAGAGAGAGAGAGAGAGAGAGAAAGGGGAGGAACCTCTGTGTGCATGGGGTGCAGACAGCTGCACATGCCTGTGTAACACATAAACACACACATACACACACAACACACACTCACACCCACCCACCAGAGGTTATGGCTGGGCTGGGTGGTGTATACCAGAGTCCCAGCATTAGGAAGGGTGAGGCAGGGTGATCAAAAGTTCAATGCCAGCTACATAGTGACTCCCTGTCTCAAAAAACTCCAAACAAACAAAACACTTAAACAAAACACACAAATGAAAACATCAGAAATTATGCCTTAAAGTGTGATCCTGGGGCTGCTGGGGAAGAGGCTCAGGATTGTGACCTGGAAGCGACCCATAGCCTGTGAGTGGGAAGGGACATTTTATCTGATATCCTGAAGCGGAGGCAGTAATGGTCCTGGCTCTTGAGACATATGTTCAGGGAGCTGCTTGGCTTCTTGGCCCTCACTTCTCCCTTGAAGGGCCAGGCTGGCTCTAGCTCTGCTCGGCCCCTTGCCAGGAAGAGGCAAGTCCAGACTTCTGTGGGCTCCCCAAGGCCTCACACGCACTATCTGAGTAGTAATCACAACTGCCAAGGTCTGAGCTAACACCCTCCTGCAGGTGCCTCCTGGTGAGCTCTGTCCTGCCAGGCGGGTGATGCCAGCTCTTGGCATGGGCTCTGTCCATATCTGGGCCTAAGGCTTACTGCTGAGAAGTCCATGATGGGTGAAGGGCTGGGGCTCAGCTCCAATGCTACTCATGCCTGGCAGAGGTCATTAAGTGAGTGAAGAATGACTGAGCCAATGGTGTCTGAGAATCTTAGGCAAATTGTTCTGATAGAGGTGGTCGTTGTTGAATGGTTCAGAGGTGGTCACTAAAGGGCCTTTATCACTCTCACTTGTTGAGATTTCCTCCCAGGGAGGGCCTCCTAGCTTTCCTGGATGGAGAAGCCCGAGTGTCCAGGTACAGATGAGAATAAAGTATAAAATCTTGGAAGCAACAGTGACTCTCAAGGGTTTTTTAAAAAATATTTTATTTATTTGCAAGAGGGGAGAGAGAGAGAGCGAGCGAGTAAGCGAGTGAGCGAGCGAGCGAAAGAGAGAATATGAATATATGGGTACACCAGGGACTCTAGCCACTGAAAATAAACACCATTTGTACCACTTTGTGCACCTGGCCTTACGTGGGTACTGGATAGGGAGCTGAACTCAGGTCCTTAGGCTTTGCAGGCAAGCACCTTAACTGCTGATCCATCTCTCCAGCCTGATCTCACGTTTTAATCCCTATCCTCTCCCATTCCTCCGACCCTCTCTGTAGTAGACAGTTCCACGTTGCTGGGATGAGCATCCAATCAGACACAGTTCCGGGGAAGAAGGGATTTAGTTCAAGCTTACACATCCAAGGGAAGTTCCATTAATGGTGGAAGAAGCTGGCTCCTTTCCGCAGATCCAAGCAGAGGTACATCACCAAGAAGCCAGCACCACAAGCAAGCACAACCAGAGCTCAAACCCCTCTGCACACCTTTGGGCTGGAATTCAGATCCTTGCCCAGTGACACACCCCCTGTAGCAGGAGTCTGCCAGCTAGGGGCTAAAGCTGCAAACTCAATTTTAATAAAACACCTGAGTCTATGGGGACAAACATCCAAACTACCACACTCTCTTTGCCACATCACCACATTTCTGGGATTCCTGGGGCTCTCAGGTGCTGCCCAGCAAGTCTCTCCATAAAGTTGTCCCCCAAGTGGTACCCTGGTGAGGGTGCTTAGGTGCAAGGGTGCTGGTGGGGCTCACTCTGTATGCCTAGGCTGTGTGGCCTCTTCCCCTGGGTTTCCAATGACAGCCGTCTGTCTGGCTGTCTGTTCTCAGGGCTGCTGCTAGGGTCCCACAGCGGGGTCGCTCTGCTTCCTTCTCCCATCACTGTGGGAAGTTCCAGGGTGAGTGGTTTGGTATAAGTAGGTGGTGGTCAGCGGTCAGTGGGCTGCTGGCTGATGTTCCCAGCTGTTCACTTTTCTAGTGAGTGGAAGTGGGTGTGTTCTGATTTCCTTGTGGTTGGGTCAAGAAACAAATGATGGCTTGTTAGCGGAAATGATGACCTGAATGTGATCCCGGGAGGTTATCAGAATCTTCCCTGTTGTTTCCTTTCTTTCTTTCTTTGTTTCTTTCTTTATTTCTTTCTTTATTTCTCACTCTCCTTCCTTCCTTCCTTTCTTCTCTTGCTCTCTCCTCCTTCCCCTCTCTCTCCTCCCTCCCTTCCAGTTCCCCATGCCCTTCCCTTCCCTTCCCTCCCCTCCCTTCCCCTT
>PVHP010053931.1:0-10585 GCA_004024765.1 Zapus hudsonius | reverse complement strand
AGAGAGAGAGAGAGAGAGAGAGAGAGAGAGAGAGAAAGAGAGAGAAAGAGAGAGAAAGAGAGAGAGAGAGAGAGAGAGAGAGAGAGAGAGAGACATATAGAAAGAATGAAGCCAGGCATGGTGGTGCACACCTTTAATTCCAGCACTCAGGAGGCAGAGGTAGGAGGATTGCCGTGTGTTGGAGGCCAGCCTGAGACTACAGAGTGAATTCCAGGTCAGCCTGGGCTAGAGCAAGACCCTACCTCGAAAAACCAAAAATAAATGGACGTGCCAGGGCCTCCAGCTGCCACAAACTCCAGATGCATGCGCCACTTTGTGCATCTGGCTTTACGTGGGTACTGGGGAATCGAACACTGGTGGTTAGGCTTGGTAGGCAAGCACCTTAACCACTCTCCAGCCCTTATTTATTTTTCGAGGTAGCCTCAGGCTGACCTGGAACTCACTCTGTAGTCCCAGGCTGGCTTCAAACTCACAGTGATCCTCCTACGGTCCTCCCTAGTGCTGGGATTAAAGATGTGCGCCTCTATGCTCAGCTGGTTATCAAATATATGATCAAATATAAATATAAAAAAATATTTGCAGGGAGGGAGAGAGAATGAATGAGAATGGATGTGACAAGGCCTCCTGCCACTGTAAACAACTCCAGATACATACGCCACTTAGTCCTTCTGGCTTTATATGGATGCTAGGGAATCAAACCCTGGCCATCAGGCTTTGTAAGCAAGCACCTTTAACCACAGAGCTATCTCTCCAGCGCCCGTATTTATAGTTCTATTTGGAGGGGTGGGGAAGGAGGAGAAGAGGGAGTGTACATGTGTATATAGGGAGGTGTGTGTGTGTGTGTGTGTAGGTCAGAGGCTAACATCTGGTGGTATTTTCTTTTTCTTTTTTTTTTTTTTTTTTTTTGAGGTAGGGTCTCACTCTAGCCCAGGCTGACCTGGAATTCACTGTGTAGTCTCAGGGAGGCCTTGAACTCATGGTGATCCTCCTACCTCTGCCTCCCGAGTGCTGGGATTAAAGGCGTGTGCCACCACGCCTGGCTCCGGTGGTATTTTCTTGAATTATTCTTCACCTTTATTCTCTCTCTCTCTCTCTCTCTCTCTCTCTCTCTCTCTGGAAGTAGGAGATAGAATCTCTCACTGAATTTGGGGCTCTCCCATTAGCTAGACTAGCTAGCCAGCAAGGCCCCAGGGATTTTCCTGGGATTACTGGCACTCCTGGCTTTTATGTGTGCTGGGGATCATTTTTGTGTGGCAAGCACTTTACCTACTCTCTTTTCCTAGCCCTCAAGTGTTTCTTTTTATACTGCCCTGTTTCCACGCATGCCTAGGAAATGAGTGACAGAACACAGTGACAGAATGCCCAGCCCACGGGCATGGGTTCACACTGCTTGCTGGTGGTGATAGGTGGCTCATGGAACTCTGACCATCTTGTTCCTGCAGCGGACATCAGCCTGGCCGCCTGGGGACGAAAGGCCTTGGACATCGCAGAGAATGAGATGCCAGGCTTGATGCGCATGCGGGAGATGTACTCGGCCTCCAAGCCGCTGAAGGGTGCCCGCATCGCTGGCTGCCTGCACATGACAGTGGAGACTGCTGTTCTCATTGAGACGCTTGTTGCGCTGGGTGCTGAGGTAGGTGCCCAGCTGGGTGACAGACTGGAGGGGTGGGGAGACCTCCAGCTAGCAGGGCCTTTTTCTGGTACCTGGTTTTGCCTCCATTTCCTAGTGTTGCCACCCTTAGTGCTAATGTTCTGGACATTGTCTCCTGATTGGAAAGATTGTGAAAAAAAATTTTTTTTTAATTGATTTGTGCCAGGCGTGGTGGTGCACGCCTTTAATCCAGCAATTGGAGGCAGAGGTGGGAGGACTGCCATGAGTTCAAGGCTACCATGAAACTACATAGTGGATTCCAGATCAGCCTGGGCTAGAACAAGACCCTACCTTGAAAAACCAAAAACAAATAAACAAACAAATAAATAAAATAAAATAAAAATTGATTTGCAAGCAGAGAGAGGAGAGAGAGAAAATGGGCACACCAGGGCCTCTAGCCACTGCAAATGCAACTCCAGATGCATGTGCTACTTTGTGCATCTAGCTTTAGGTAGGTACTGGGAATCAAACCTGGGTCGCCAGGCTCTGCAAGCAAGTGCTTTTAACCACTGAGCCAACTCTCCAGCCCTGTGAGAAGATCGCTTTTTGATGGTGCTCAAACACATCTGCTGAGAGTCCTGGTAGGAAAAACTCAAGCCCAATTGTTCTGTTTAGTTACCTGTGATTGACCTTCTTGGGGTCACGTGCCTCTCCTTGACCAATCATGGTTGTGGAAAGAAGGGGTTTGACAGGGCAGGGCATCTGGCAGAGTACTCTGGGGCTGTTTGTTGACCCCTGGTTTTCGTTGGTTGGATTTTTTTTCTTTTTTAAGAGGTTAGGGGCTCACTCTAGGCCAGGCTGACCTCGAACTCATTCTGGAGTCCCAGGCTGGCTTCGAACTCAGGTAATCCTCCTACCTCTGCCACTGCCTGGCTCCTTTTCTTTTTTCTTTCTTTCTTTTTTTTAAAAAATATTTTTATTATTTATTTGCAAGCAGAGAAAGATAGAAGAGATAGACAGAATGGGCACACCAGGGCCTTCAGCCATTGCAAACAAACTCCAGATGCATGTGTCACTGCATTTGGCTTACATGGGTACTGGGGAATGAACTCTGGTCTTTAGGCTTCGCAGCCAAGTGCCTTAACTGCTGAGCCATTTTCCTTTCCTGCCCTCCTTTTCTTTTAATACAAGTCTCTTGTATCCCAGGCTACCCTTGAATTTAGTATAGCCAAATATGATCTTGAATTTGTTCTGATCCTCCTAAATGCTGGGATTCCAGGCAAACACTACCACGCTCTGTTTATGTAGTGTTGGCAATGGAACCCAGGGCTTTGTACATTCTAGGCAAGCACTGTACCAGCTGAGCTATATTCCCAGCCTTAGTTTTTTTTTTTTTAAATATTTATTCATTTTCAAGCAGAGATACAGAGAGAAAGAGAGAGAGAACGAGCACCAGGGCCACCACCTTGTGGGTCTGGCATATGTGGGCACTGGGGAATTGAACCAGGGGCCTTCGGCACTAGAGGCAAGTGCCTTAACTGCTGAGCTATCTCTCCAGCCCCAGCCTTAGTTTTTATTTATTTATTTATTTATTTTTTGAGACAGGGTTTCACTATGTAGCCAAGAACTCCTTTGTAGCCCAGGCTGGCCTCCTGAGTACAGCCATGTGGCCAGCTCAAAGTTAATATTTTTTTTCCAGAGTGTTGTTTAAAAATATTTATTTGCGCCGGGCATGGTGGCGCACGCCTTTAATCCCAGCACTCAGGAGGCAGAGGTAGGAGGATCACCGTGAGTTCGAGGCCACCCTGAGACTACATAGTGAATTCCAGGTCAGCCTGGACTAGAGTAAGACCCTACCTCAAAAAAACAAAACAAAACAAAAATTATTTGTAAGTAGAGAGAAAGAATCCACTGCAAGTGAACTCCAGATGCATGTGCCACTCTGTGCATCTGACTTTATTTTATTTTACCTGAGTACAGGGGAATCAAACCTGGATCATTAGGTTTTGCAGGCAAGTCCTTAATTGCTGAGCCATCTCTCCAGCCCAAATGTTTTAAAAAACCTGAATGGTGGGGTTGGAGAGATAGCAGTTAAGAGTGTTTGCCATTTAGGCATGAGGATATGGGAGGGCCTGAGACCACTTGAGTTTGATTTCCCAGAGCCCCCATAAAAAGCAGGAATGGCCCCACATGTCTGTAACCCTAGTCCATGGAGGCGGAGACCAGAGAATCTCTGGGACTTGCTGTTTGAAAAACAAACAAACAGACAAACAAATGCCAGCTGCTTTGGGTTGACACAGAGTGCTTATCCCAAAGACACAGTGGATAAGCAGTAGAGAAGGGTACTCAAAGTCCTCCTCTGGCCTCTGCACATGCATGGCACATGCATCTGTGCACATACGATCACACACATAACATATTCTGTACACACACACGCAAAAACAGGAGACCTTGAATGGTATCTTTTCACTGAGATGGCTTCTGTCCACTCATGCTGAGTGCACAGCCTTTTACTCTTGGCTTCAGGGCTTTTCTCTCTTCCTTTTCACGACCCTGGTGTTTCCTGGCCCTTCCAGGTGCGGTGGTCCAGCTGCAACATCTTCTCCACTCAGGACCATGCAGCAGCTGCCATTGCCAAGGCTGGCATTCCAGGTGAGCCTGCTGGCGGTGGGGCGTGTGGAATGGGTAGGGAGGGTCTGCTTGTCCTTTTGGCTTCACTGACTGCTCTAGCAGCAGGCTTCCGTGTGATGGGTAGAGGATTTTAGCCTAGGGACTCAGGGAAGAGCTTTATCCCATCATCTAAATTTCTTTCTTTTTTTTTTTTTTTTTTTTTTGAGGTAGGGTCTCGCTCTAGTCCAGGCTGACCTGGAATTCACTATGTAGTCTCAGCGTGGCCTTGAACTCACGGTGATCCTCCTACCTCTGCCTCCCCAGTGCTGGGATTAAAGGCGTGCGCCACCACACTCGGCTCCATCATCTAAATTTCTATGGAAGATACTATTGACACATTTTAAATCATGTGACCTGGAAGGGCAGATTCTTATGATGTAGAGGACAGGGAACTTGATTAAAGGAAGGATGTGGGACATCTTTCAAGAAACTGGGGAAGATAGGCAGAACAAGACTCTGAGAAGCCCACTGCCTGATGTATGGTAGTCTAGGGGGCCAGGGAAAGCCCAAGGCTACAAAGGAAGGACTTTCTCACAAACAGCTGGAGGAACGTATCTGTGTGGGCTGAGGGAGGGGAGTTATTCAGTCTGATGGTGATTAAATAGAATATTCAAGGTTCCTTCTAATCAGGCATAGGTAGAGGGGCTCCTCCACAGCCTGACCAAGGCTGAATGGGCATGTCTCTACTTTCTCATCTTAGCTGGACTCTGTTGAGAGGGCAGCTAACTCTGTTTAGCCCATGTCCTTTGCTCACAGGAGTTCCTGGGAACCCCACATCTGTGCCCAGTCATATCACATGATGGGAGAAACACGAGTTGGCAGTCAGTAGTCCTTGGTTCTGGGGCTTACTCTGGAATGCCATACTGGTGACACATACCTTAATAGCTCTTGAGGTTTCTGCCCATGTTGATAATGCCTGCCTCACAGAGTTTCCATGAGGAAAAATGAAAGGTGGCATGAAGCAGTTATTGAGATGTCTGGTATAGACAAAATGCTTCATCCAATAGTAGCTGCATTCATAAACTTTTGCCAGATATCACCAGGAACCATCCACCACAGAAATTGTGGGACTCTCAATCCAAACCTCTCAGGGAAGAACAAAACCTGGATCGTGTGTGGTGGGACCCACTGAGGAGGAGGAATTCCCACTGTGAGTGGGAGTCCTGAATTATATAGGTTGATGCTCTCCACCTTGGAGCTTGGGCAGAAGGGGCTGCAAAAGGAAATCATTATTTCTAGGCCAGGTGTGGCGGTATGCGCCCTTAGTCCCAGCACTTAGGTGGGAGAGGAGGTAGGAGGATCGCTGTGAGTTCGAGGCCACCCTGAGACTACATAGTGAATTCCAGGTTGGCCTGGGCTAGAGTGAGACCCTATCTCAAAAAACAAACAGAAAAAAGGAAATCATCATTTCTAGATATCTGTATCTGGCCTTGTTCTCAGCCTGTGTTTCATTCTATTCATACTACTGTGAGTCCCATTTACATAAGCCGTAGTTAGGAGAGGTGAAATGAACTGTCCAAGGTCAAGGCTGGTAAGTTTGGCACCAGGATTTGAGAGCTATCTGGCTTTAGTTGTGCTATATAGACTGCTTTCTTCTTAGAGCGGCCTGGTGTGCCTGTGGAGATGGGCATTGGAGTGGAGATAGTCCCGGATCTGCCAGGTTCTCTGGAGGTGGGAAGGCCAGTCCCTCATTTGCTTCTCTCACCCTCCAGTGTTTGCCTGGAAGGGTGAAACGGATGAGGAGTACCTGTGGTGCATTGAGCAGACACTGTACTTCAAGGATGGCCCCCTCAACATGATTCTGGACGATGGTGGTGACCTTACCAACCTCATCCACACCAAGTACCCACAGCTTCTGTCAGGTGAGGGGGAAGAGGGCAGGTGCACTAGGTGCTGGTGGCCTGGATGGGGTCTGTGAAACTCCCCAGGTCTAGTGCTGGAGGGTTAGAGGCCTCCTGGAGGTTTTACTGGGTCTGGTGATACTGAGGCTAGGGTGCTGGGGGAGGCCAGCCATAGAGCAGGGCTGGAAACAGCTGCAGAGGAGCCAGCTTCCTTGAAAGCTTCGTGGAGAGGAGAGTTGTCTGGGAGTGGGGAAAGGAGAGTGCAGATGCCTTGAAGCAGGAAGCCAACATGACTGTCATGAATGAAGGGAGCTTTCATTTGGGAATATTCTAGGATGTTGTTGGAGCTATAGTAAAGGACAAATGTGGCCTATATGTGCCAAGAGAAGTAACTAGAAGTTCTGGAAAAGGTTTCTCTGAAGGTATACATTCTAAAATGGCTACTACCTGTCATGTGCAAGATGGAAACCTGGGTGGGAAATGTAGCAATAGGAATGGAACTGGGGAAGATGTTGGGAGTGGGATCATTGGGCAGGTGATCATTATTCCTTATGCTGGCCTGGGTGGTTGGAGAGTGCCATCAGTTACGGAAATGGGAACCCAGCAGAGGGATGGCATTAGGGAACGATGAGAAAGAAGGGCTTTAGGTGAATAGTGATGTGGCCTCTATCAATCTTCTCCTCAGGCATCCGAGGCATTTCTGAGGAGACCACGACAGGGGTCCACAACCTATATAAGATGATGGCCAAGGGGATACTGAAGGTGCCTGCCATCAACGTCAATGATTCTGTCACCAAGGTGAGTCATTAGGGCATTGTCAGCTCTGGCTGTTGGCTCTCAGTGCAGCTTAGGAGGAGGTCAGCAAAGAAAGATGTTCAGGAAGCTTTGGGCTAGGGACATGTTCTGAGGTGGGGAAGGGGCAACAGACTTGAGGGTAGTGAGTACATTAAAATGGGGAGAGAATGGTGTAGTGGCCATCGCTGTGCTTCAGGAGCACTGTGGCTTCGATTGTTGAGGGTTTTAAATTAAGTGAATTATTTGACTTGACAACCTATCCTGGTGACTGATCCCCAGGCTGGTGCTGGGCCAGTGGAGAGCGAATAAGGAGAATGTCTCTAGCTGAACAGCATGAGGGCATGTGAGGAGGAAGGGGATCAGCCCAGGCTGAAATGCTGAGTTGGCTCAAGACTCCTGAGCTGTGCAGAACATTCTGGGGCCTATGACCTTGTCTGCCCCCATTGTCCCCTTGCCCCCTCTCCTTTCAGAGCAAGTTTGACAACCTCTATGGCTGCCGGGAGTCACTCATAGATGGCATCAAACGGGCCACAGACGTGATGATTGCGGGCAAGGTGGCAGTGGTAGCAGGCTATGGAGACGTGGGCAAGGGCTGTGCCCAGGCCCTGAGGGGTTTCGGGGCCCGAGTCATCATCACCGAGATTGACCCCATCAATGCACTACAGGCTGCCATGGAGGGTACGCCAGGGGTGAGGGTCGGCTGTCATCCATTGGGGCCAGAGGCAACCCTAGATAACCCACAGTCACTGTCTCTACAGGCTATGAGGTGACCACCATGGATGAGGCCTGTAAGGAGGGCAACATCTTTGTCACCACCACAGGCTGTGTTGATATCATCCTTGGCCGGTAGGTTCTAGGTGGGAGTCCTAGCAAGCGAAGGAGGGGGACAGGCTTGGGACTGTTCTGATGGCCTCTCATGGGTTTGGACTCCCCCGCAGGCACTTTGAACAGATGAAAGATGATGTCATAGTGTGTAACATTGGACACTTCGACGTGGAGATCGATGTGAAGTGGCTCAATGAGAATGCCGTGGAGAAGGTGAACATCAAACCACAGGTGAGCAGCCCCAGTCTTGATCGCAGGGGGACAGTGGAGGGCTGAGGAGAGGCCTCTTCTGGGAACCTGGAAGTCGGGTGCCGGGCAAAAATTCTGGTTTCAGAGTTTGTTTTGAGATAGCAGATGATCCCTAGGGCAGGTGTAGAGTGGTTGCTGTTTCAGAAGATCCTTTGCTCCCCTGTGTGAAGAGTAGAAGAAGTGGCAGGTGGAGCTTGCTATCATGGCAGGGATGATGGTGGTCTCTCCCTGTGGAGTGGGCTGAACTGGCTGTGGGTCAGGATTGGGAAGAATTGAAAAGGATACTGGGTTACAGGCTAGAATAGCTCTGTGAGAAGTAAGCCACTTGCCAAGTTGAGGAAAGGACAACTTTGTAGCAGGGCAGTGAGAGACAAGTTCCTTTAGGGTGTGTGAAATTTTATTTGGGTTACATTTATTTATTTATTTTCTCTTTATAAAAGTAATGTTTTTGAGCTGGGCCTGGTGGCAAAATGCCTTTAATCCCAACATTCTGGAGGCAGAGGTAGAAGGATCACCATGAGTTTGAGGCCACCTGAGACTACAGAGTAAATTCCAAACAAACAAAAAGTAATGTTTCTGGAAGACATTAGGGTTTTTTGTATCAAGAGCTTTCAAGTTAAGTGAGCTCTTTTTCCTTGTAGAGCTGGGATGGAACCCATGACTCCCACCTGCTAAGCAAGTGGTCTGTCACTGAGCCTCATCCTCAGCTCCAGCATTGAAGTTTATAATGGTGATTGAGAGAGAGCGTGGGATTTATTCTCAGATCATCAAGGCTCAAATTACAACTACTTAGTGTGTGGCTCTCTGGAAAAGTGATTTAACCTTGAAAACTTGTTTGTGAAATGGGAGTGAGCACAGTATTTAAATGATGGACACTTTAGGATTATATGTGTTATATATTATAACTGTACTGAATCCAATATATATATATATATGTATATATTGGATTATATATATACATATATATGTATATATATATATTAGATTCAGTACAGTTTATGGGACATTAACAGTAGTACTTGCTGCTACTTATTGAACTACCTAATGTGTGCCTAGTGCTTTACAGATGGGAGTTAATTAATTTCTTACAAGAGACATGTGAGGTAATTGGCTATTTTGTGTGTGCTGGCTCTATGAAGAGGTTATTCTGGATCATTTCAAGCCCTCGTGGGTAGGGTGGGAGGCAAGCGTAGACTGGGTAGTGCCGCCAAGCCTTCACTGTTGCCCTGGGGACTTTCAGGTGGATCGCTACAGACTAAAGAATGGGCACCGGATCATCCTTCTGGCTGAGGGCCGGCTGGTCAACCTGGGTTGTGCCATGGGCCACCCGAGCTTTGTGATGAGCAACTCCTTCACCAACCAGGTGTTGGCACAGATTGAGCTGTGGACCAACCCAGACAAATACCCTGTTGGAGTTCACTTCCTGCCCAAGAAGGTAAACTCTTGACTCTACTTCAAGCCACAGGTCATGTGTTTGACTCAGGCTTGGTGGAGTTTATAAAGTGCTTGTCTCTCTGCCCTTTTCAAGGTCATCACAGGGTTTTCTCCACATGGCAGAAGAGGGAACAGAAGGGGGTGATTCCCTGGAACACACTCAGAGTGGCAGGTCTAGGTGGTGAGAACAGGGGCTCTGGTTTGGATTTCAGCCTCTACTTAGAGGTTATGTAACCTCCATTGCCTTATCTATAAAATGAAAGCAGTAGTATTTCCCTTAGGGATTGTGAGGATCTCCTTAAATCAGGCTCACAAACTCCCTTGTCTGCAGGGATTGGGCAGGTAAATGATGAAGCAGGCAGGGTGGAACTGAAAAGCTGAAGAGCACTTGCTGTAGGTAAAGGGATGTCTGTCACTTAGGTGTCACCATCCCAGAACCCAGCTCCACTGATTCTTGGAAGTATTAAGCATTGAAAACCAAAAAAATAAAAATAAAAGTAAAAGCCAGGCATGGTGGCGCACACCTTTAATCCCAGCACTCGGGGGGCAGAGGTAGGAGGATTGCCCTCTGAGACTACATAGTGAATTCAGGTCAGCCTGGACTAGAGCGAGACCCTACCTTGAAAAACAAAAAAAAAAAAAAGAAAACCCATGCTGTCTGCCCAGGCTGTTAACCATTATGTCACACTGCTTTCCTGTCCGGGACTGTTCAGCATGCTCTGGGAATAGGAGCCTTCATTCTGCCTGCAACCTGACATGGAACTTAGGACCCTGGGGGTAGAGAGAGGCCCCACCCAGAGCTAGAAGCAAGGAAAGTTAGAGCCTTCTGTAAGTGTAGCCCTGTCACCCGTTATTAGGGGTTTCCTTCTAAAGCAGCCTCTGTCTTTGGCTGTCTAACATGATCTCTTCAAAGCTGCCCATTGTTTTTTATTTTTTTCAAGGTAAGGTCTTACTCTAGCCCAGGCTGACCTGAAACTCTAGTCCCAGGCTGGCCTCGAGCTCACATCAGTCCTTCTACCTCTACCGCTTGCCTGTTGGGATTAAAAGTGTGCACCACCACGCTCAGCCTACTTCATGCTTTTAAGACACATTTAGGGGCTTTAGAACCAGATAGATCTTGACTTTGTCATTCACTAGCTGTGTGGCCTTAGTCTAATCTTTCTGCCTTTTTTGTTTGTTT
>PVHP010053930.1:0-10611 GCA_004024765.1 Zapus hudsonius | reverse complement strand
TCCTTTGCCTGGGTAACTCTCTGCTGGCCTTCTACCCGTGTCCCACTTTGGGGTGGCTTCTCCCTGGGATTGCTCCTTGTTTCTGCTCTGTGGCTTTTCTTGTCATTCTCCCTGAAGCTCTGGGTCCATCACTACTTCCTCCGGTGGAAGCGCAGGGCTGGTGCTTTATGATTGTGAGTGTGTGAGTGTCCCCTCTAAACCCTTTGGCCAGGGCTTCTAGGTCCTGTCTTCCACACGTGCGCTCTAGTCTCTTCCTATATACCAATTTTCCCTGAATAAGCCTCTCAATTCATAATTTCTCCATAAACTCAGTAATTTGTAATATATCCTTCTCAGGTCTGTTTTTATCAATTAAAAAAAAAGTAAGGCCAAGGACCCTAAAATCAGAGTTCACAAGACAATGATGACTCTCCCTAGAATCCCTTCCCTTGGTGCGGTACTGAGGAGATACTGCAGGGCCTGCCCACTTCTCTGAGCTATATTTTTCCCTCTCTCCTTCTCGCCTTTTGGATGGTGGACAGAATCCTCCGCATGTTTGCTTTAATGCTCTGGGGATTTCTTTTTTATCTTTTTCTCAACAAATCTCCTTTGCTTTACTCATCTGCCCATCTGTGTACTTAGCTTTTCCTGGTCACAAGACAAAGAACCAAACAGTAAGAGAATCTGATCATTATCAGGAACTCGCTCTCACAGAGACTCCAGCAATGATCTCTTCTACCTAGAAAATTGTAGCCTCAAAATTCTCTTTAATAGAATCCATAGGTTTTCACAGGGAAGCCATCAAGTCAGCCAGGTTTGGCAAAATAAACCTGATCCAGGGATGGGACGAGTGAAACCCTGGCCAGCTGTCTTGGTATCTGTATTAAGCTTTACCAGGCACAGTTGCAGAATTCGAGCCTGAAACATGCATTTCTTTTTCCAAGGCTTCTTTGAGCATGGATGCTAGTTTGTGTGCTTGAGCAAACTGGTGTTCTCGTGGGCTTTGGAGTCTGAGCAATCACGGTTGTAGACCATGCTCAATATTTCTCCTGAAAAGATAGATACCAGAGGAAAAAGGAAAGGATATTTCTGGGAGGCAGGCTGGTATCCCACCTACCCATCTGGTCTGCTCTCTAATTTTAAGCCTCATTTTAATCATAAAAAAGGCTTTGAATAGCTCTGCTTTTATGATTTAAATAGGTTTCAAACTGGGATTTAACCATCTGATACAACAAAGTGGGTGGACTTCAGTCTGCAGAGAGAAAAGAATAAACATACTGAAAGCTGTAATTAAAATTTTCCGTTTTCCTCCAGCTCTCTTTAAAGGAAGTCTTGTCAGAACTGAAATCTCCAGTGCCCAAATTCGAACCTCAAGTTTTGGGAAAAACCTATAACCAAAATGACGGGTGAGGCCATGTGGATTGTTTTTGGTAGAAACCAAGTTCCATTGGCTAAGTGTATCGCCACTCTGATATACAGCAAATTTAAAAATAAATATATCCATGGCTAGAGAACAATGATGTCCCATTTCTCTGAACAAGGATGACCAAAGCAATGTCAAGAAGCCCCCTGATCCACTGTAGAGGGGTCCCACATTCCAGGTGAAGGGCTTTGGCTGCCAGAAGTCCACAGGGAGAAGCCGCTGAGCAACGACTGGGCAAAGATCCAGAAGAACCTGGATGCAGAGGGCACAGGCTCTCCTCACCCCTGTTCAACCTCAAAGGCATCCTTCACTCACCTGCTCACTCACACCCAAGGTCAAGGGTCAAGGTCTGTGGGCCTGTCCGTATACAGCAATGATGCAGGATTTGGGGGTTCAGGAGTCTCCCAGATTATGAGCCCCAAGTTTGGGTTCTGTCCTAACTTTAATAAAGAATTAATAAACTGGGCATGGTGGCTCACGCCTTTAATCCCAGCACTCAGGAGGCAGAGGAAGGAGGACTGCCATGAGTTCAAGGCCACCCTGAGACTACATAGTGAATTCCAGGTCAGCCTGGGCTAGAGTGAGACCCTACCTCGAGAAACCAAAAAAAAAAAAAAAATTAATAAAGATGGGCTGAAGGATATATTATGAATTATTAAATTTACTTAGGGAGAAATCACAAATTGTGAGGTTTCTTTAACAGGGTTGGGATCTAGGAATGAGGCTTCATTTAACACGAACTGAGGTATTTAGGGGAAACTGGAGTAGAGCCAGAAGAGCATGGAAAGTTTATAAAGTTCATTTAAAAGAAACGGAGGCTTTTAAAGAGAGATTCGAGTAGAAATACAAGCAGATGAAACATCAACTTAGATGATGTATACGGAGGGAGACTCAGAAGGAATACACAGGCATCTGCCCTGTGCTTTCCCTTGGAGGGACGTCAAGAGGAGAGAGCGATAGGGGTAGCTTCAAAGCAGAGACCAAGAAATCCAGATGAAAGATCTTGAGGAAGAAAACAGACCTAGAGTTACTGAAAGCACCCACGTGGACGATCTGGTGTGTAAAAGAAACGTGCGTGGTAGATTCAGAAACCAGAGAAAAGTTATACATGGAATTAAAGTGAGAAGTTAGGCCAAACTATAAAACAGAAGCAAGCAAAAAGTTTAGATTAAGAGACAGTGACATGCTCTCCCACCTCCCACCCAGCCTAGCAGCACAAGGTAAAAGTCTAGATGCACAAACACCATTACAATGAAAGAGAGGGGACAGAAGGAACACAGCCTTTATAATGTCTGATTCAGGTATATTTGTAGATTTGGAGGTGGACCCCAGGGCTAGCCCATCAGGGCCAGCCCACTCCATAACATGTTAGACTGTGGGCAGCAGGAAGCGCTGTAGATCAGTCTTGGTCAGGCATGAGTTCCCAATCTGCCAAGTTATCATTTGTGTGCCAGGACAAGATGGCATGTAGAGTGGAATCTCCTGGTTCTCTCTGGGCCTCGGTCTCAAGCTGAAACTGCCTGAAAGAAATCTACAAACTTTCCAGATACACATGCTGGTAAACCATGCCCAGGAGGCCAGAAGCTTTATGGGAGAGCCCTCTGCATCCACACTGCCCTCTGATTGGCATTCCTTTCAGCATATGTCCATACCTTCCCCTCCCACCCTGACCCTAACTGCCTGACCCATGGGTGTGGCCTGTCCACAGGGGCTTCCTTGGTCCCTTTAGAGTCTATTCTGTCCACAATGTGCAGAGTCAGATGGTGTGTCATCCCCAACCCCAGTTGAAAACCACCGGAACTTCTCGTCACTGTAGCATGTGAAGTCCTTACACCTGTCATAGTGTCCCTTCACCTGGCCACCTCTGCCTCTTGGACCGAGTTTCCTCTCGAGCTCACTGCCCAGGACACCTAGCTAGTTGGAGCCTGTCAAACCTGCTTGGTGGCTTTGACACTTACTGTTCCTGCTGTCCAAAACACTTCCCCCTTCACCAGGGGGTCATCCTCACTTGCTCCAGCCTTGATTTATCTGAGATGTCTTTCCAGACACCTCTACCCAAGCCTTGCTTAAGGTTCTCTGCAAGCTTACCCGCCTTCGGCATGAACTCATGTCTTCCTGTCTTCCTCCTCCCTTTTCCAGCTCTGTGAAGAAAGGGGTTTTACTGAATTCACTATTGCACCTCCATTCCAGGAACAATGCCTGCCCCCTAGTACCTTCTTGATATTTATGGAAAAAAGGAAGACAAAATCACCTAGCCTGGGGAATTAAGTTCAGCATGATGGCATTAATGGAGAAGAGAAATTATTATGGAGCGATGGCAGAATTCCTGGCTAATGTCACGTCCACAATGACGGGGCATTTATTACATACTATGAATAGATTCCTGTCTTATGTTCTTAAGAAGAAAACAGCATACCTATATCTCTCTATCTCTATCTAATCTATCACCCATCTATCTATCATCTATCTATCTATCTATCTATCTATCTATCTATCTATCTATCTATCTATCTATGAATTTCAGGCCTAGCTTTGCAAAAAAAAAGTCACCAATGTTAAAATGCATTAATTCTCTAATCAAGCGCTACGATCTTTTATTGCGTGTTTATTCAGCCTTCCTTCCCTTCTCCACAGACTCCAAGAACAATACAATTTCTTGCAATAGGTATTTTCTCAGGTGTCGAGTTGAGTAAGCTGGCCATTTAAAGTGTGACTTGACTTCTGAGCGTGTCTTAGCCAGGAGATCCCACTTTCTTTCTTGGGTCTCTCTCTAGGGGGAAATGACTCTCCCGCAGAGGGCGCCACCTGCAGCCGAGGGCACCTCCAACCCACTTTCAGAACGGCCGCACTAGCGATCGGGGGTGCCCTGGGGTCCATCTCTCTAAGACTGCTTTGTGGGCTTCAGGACAAGTGGACCAGGGAGGTCTTGGGACAGACTTCTTCCTGCGTTGGGAAAGTCCGAGTCGCTGCTGTTGGGAACAAGTCCTGCATTTTGGGACCCAAGGTTTCCAAATTAGGCCTTTGTCCATCACTTCCTCCAGTCCCTGACCCCGGTTCCAGGTTCACCTTCCCTGCTGGAACGAGGAGCCCGGCTTCCGGCTGTCGGGGTGTCTGGGCAGCTCCCGAGGGTGAAGGCCGTCGTCCAGGGCTCATTCATTCAACAAATATTTACTGAGCGTCCTCGGAGGGCGGCCATCGGCGCTGTCCCCCGAGAGTCTCGGGGGTTCGGGGTGTCCAGCGCAGCCCTCGGGGCGCTCCGGAGACGCACGGGCCGGGCAGCGCGCAGACCTCCCGGGGAGAAGCGGCCGTGCGCGCGGGCCGCTCGGGGCAGCGGAGGCTCCGGGCTCGGAGGCGGCCCGGCGCGCGGAGGGCGCGGCCAGCGGGAGGAGCCGGGGCGGCGCCGGGAAGGGCGCGCGGTGGCGCGTCCGCCCGCCCAGCAGGTGACCGCGGGCGGCGCGGGTGCGGGGCCCCCGGGGCGGGAGCTGCTGGCGGGGGAGGCGGCGAAGTTGTCCGGGACATGGCGGAAGAGCCCGGGACACGCAAGAGCGCGCGGCGGCGGCGCCCGGAGCCCGAGTCCCCGTAGCCGCCGTGTCCAGCGCCGCCCGCGGGGCGAGGTCGCCGCCATGGCCCGCTGGATCCCGACCAAGAGGCAGAAGTACGGCGTCGGTGAGTGCTCGGCCCGGCCCGGCTCCCGGCAAAGTTCACGGCCGAGCTGGGTCCCACCGCTGCAGCCGCGCGATCCGAGCCTGTGCGTCCCCGCGCCCCCGCGTCCCCGGGTGCGCAGCCCGGGGAGACGCTCGCCGCTGCCGGGGTTTCTCGACTGCGGTCCCGCCCCCCAAGCCCGAGCGCCCCGCGTGCGGGACGGTCCCGGCCTGGGAGTGCGCCGGGGTCCCCGGGTCCCTCCGGCCCGGAGAGGGGGGCGCATGGGATGGTGCGCGCGGTGCCTCCTGCCCGCTCCCTTCTCGGGTCCCCCTCGGAAGTTTCAAAGTGGGGGTTGGTTGGGGTCGAAAGCCACCCTGCCCTCTCCCGGGGACTGTCCCATCACAGTTGAGATGAGAATGGGAAGCGGGAGCGGCGCGGTGGAGGGGATGGAAGACGCAGGGTGTGCGGCGCGGGGAAGTGGGTCCCCAGCTCCGACCTCGCGGGGCTGGGATGGATAGAGGTGCCAGACAGCCCTGCTCCAGACTCCAGCCTCCCTGTAGGGTACGTGACTTCAGTGCCTTCCAGAACTCCCGATCTCGGGCACCAGAGAGCCCCGCGATTGCCTAAGGCTGCTAGGAGTGTGGACTTGGATCCGAACTCGGCCAGGACCCAGGAGGAAGCCCGGTCCTGTCACTTTTAGCCAGGACAGAGAGCCAGGGAGGTCGGGTGAAAGCTGTTCCCTTTAGCCAGGCGATTGCCACGGCTATTTTACCTTTGGGGAGCCATAAAGAGTTGGGGGGTGGAGAATTTTACAACTTCCTCTGGGTTCATTCACTTGGCCTCTTTGAAATTGAATCTTTCACTCCACTTCCTTTGGCCTGCCTCTTTTCCCTCACCTCCTGGGCGAGGAGGAACACTCCCTGAAGGAATTACTAAACTCTTTAAAGAGACACTTTAAAATCTGTGGGCTTCTCTGTAACCATGAGACAGTTTTTCCCTCTTTCATCTTTAGTGTGTTCCTATGCTGATACAGACTGTGAACCTACATATGTAATATACAAATAATATATATGTACGTATGTAGGCATCTGTGCACCCTGTTTTCTTTCTAGTCCCCCAACTTTTTTTAACTTGCTTTTAAGTTACTCATAGAATTTTTTCTCCCTTACATACCTGCAACTCAAATGAGTGATATTTCTTCAGCCCCACAGTCTTTGGCCAGAGGCTTCCCATAAGTTAGGGACTGTTTGTAGTGGGTGTTTAGTTATCTAAGTGCAATGCAGTGAAGGAGATGAGGGGCTTCTGTGCTGCCAGGCCCTGGGTTCAATCCCCAGCTCTGTGTGTGTGTGTGTGGGGGGGGTTATTGTCTTGAGTTGGAGTTCTAATTACTGAATGAAAGAAAGCAGTAAGGACAAGAACCTATTAATTTAATTTGAACCAGGTTAATGGTGGCCTCCTAACAGTATACTTAATTGTTCCCCAAAAATACGCTCTCTGTTACCATAGTTGTAGAAACAAAAATCATGTCTTCTTTTCACTGTCCCCCACCACTGGAGTCAGTATGGTGTTCACCATCAATCATGGAAACCCTGGATAGCTCTTCTAGGGCACAGGAGTTAGGGAACCCTCCCCCTACCCCCAGGATGTAATCACTGGACATAGGGTATTGGCTAGGTGTGCATTTGACAGAAGGACACACGGGACACGCATACTGAGGCTGGCCATGGACGTCCATCATTTGCAAAGGCCTTCTTGTCCCTCCTGTTTGGAGGCCTTTCCTGGCCACAAGAGAGAAAGTCTAAGGGGAGCCCAGGTCTGAGAGGTTCCAGATGTGGTCTGTCTTGTCACCTAGTGTCCTCAACTCTCCAGTGCCCTCTATGTACCACAGGGAGTCCCTCCTGGGGGGTTCTGTTCTATGGGCCTGTCCATTGTCTGGAGGCCCCTCCCAGGTCAGAATCCCAGTTCAGCCTTTCCATCTGGGAGGGGCTCAACTGTCATCATCCCAAACCTCCACACCCCTTCCTCACAATCTCTGTCCCTTGCTTTATCTGCTGCTCAGCCCCTGGTCCTTATCAGAAGGGATGTATGTCACTCAGGAGCAGTGCTAGGTGTGCCACAGCCCTCTTACCCCTAAGGATTCACTTTCTGTAGTCAGTTTCTGTTGCCAGTCAACTGAGGTCCAAAAATATTAGATGGGAGACTCCAGAGTGAGAGAACACATTCATAAAACTCTTCCCATAGTGTTACAATCTATCTTATTACCAGTTATTGTTGATGGCCTTACTGTTTCCAACTATAGATTAAATTATCATAGATATGTATCCATAGAAGGAAGCATTGTATGTATATAGATTCAGGAATCCTCTGGATTCTTGGAACATGTCCCTTGTGAATAGGTATTCTACTATAGAAATGCATTCAGTACTGTGGTCCCTTGATGTTGGGATAAAGCAGGTTAATCCAGTTTCTCTGGAGAGTGAATGCAGTTTTCTTTTTTGTTTTTTTGAGGTAGGGTCTCGCTTTAGCCCAGGCTGACCTGGAATTCACTGTGTAGTCTCAGGGTGGCCTTGAACTCACAGTGATCCTCCTACCTCTGCCTCCCGAGTGCTGGGATTAAAGGCGTGCGCCACCACGCCCGGCGAATGCAGTTTTCTTCCAGTTAAAGGGTAGTGGTTCATTTGCCCCAGTGTGGGTCCTGCTTTGTTAGGTTAGCTGGAGGAAGTCAGGGTCTCCATTGTGTCTTTAGCTTTGCAATTTAAAAATAAAATTGAGCAATTTTATTATGAGACCAGGAAGCTAGGCTGCCTTTGAGTGGAAGTGAGCTCGCTGGCTTGACTCCACTGTTTTGGGATACCAACACTGCTGAGGGTCAGTGAGCTGATTGAGTTCTGCTGACAGAAGCCACAGGGCGGCCATCTTGAGGCTTGTGGTGACTCACACACAGCTAGCTGGCTGGTATGTCCCTGAAGGACTGATGTAAGGGTGGAGCTGTGGCCTTGAACCTGGGGAGACCATATTGCTTCCTGACATAGTCTGGGTTTTTCTGCAGGTAATGAACATTTTGGGGGAGTTGTTAGTTTGTGGACACAGTATGTTGACATGGTCTCTAGGGTAAGTGGGCTTAAATGGCCCATGTGTGTATCTGTGTTGTCTGGGGAGAATCCTTAATTCTTTAAATTGCTTTAGTATCTCACATAATTGCTTCAGCATGAAGCGCTGAGAGCTGGGTCCTGAGTCCTTGGTTGAGCAAGTGTTCTTGCCTGGAGTCCAACAACCTCATCCTTTCTTCCTTCCCTTGTGGATTTTGTTTTCACTCTCTTTCTTTACTCGTTTATTTATTTATTTGCCCTACTGGTGATTGAGCTTAGGGCCTTGTGCATGGTAGGCTATATCCCCATTTTGAAACTAGGGTTTTGCTGTGTTTTCCAGGCTGGCCCTGAATTTGTGGTTTTCCTGCCTCGGCCTCCTGAATGAGCCTGGATTATAGGCATGTGCCCACCAGGCCTGGCATTCTTTCTTTTTGCTGTTTGGACATAAGGATGTGTAAACTATCTCAATTTGAATTTTAAGCAGATATTAATGATAAATATATAAGTCATCCTTTGAATTTTTAAATGGTTCTTTACAAAAATGTATTTTTAATTTGTAAGCAGAGAGAGAGAGAGAGAGAGAGAGAGAGAGAGAGAGAGAGAGAATGAATGGGCATGCCAGGGCCTCCAGTCCCTGCAAATGAACTCCAGATACATGAGCTACTTTGTGCATTTGACTTTTCGTGGATACTGGGGAATTGAACCCAGGTTGCCAGGCTTTGCAGGCAAATGCCTTATCCACTGAGCAATTTCAGTGGCTTTTTTAAAAATCTTTTTTTGGACATAGTTACTGTTGTAGTGCAGATTTGTCCCGATGCTCCTGCCTCAGCCTCTCCGGTGCTCACATTATAGGTAGGTATGCATCATCATGCCAAGCTGAAATACAATTTTCTTTTGAAGCAGGGTTTCATTCTAGCCCAGGCTTACCTTGACCTCCAAACTCATGATGATATTCATTCCTACCTCCAAGTGCTGGATGAAAGGAATAAGCCACCGCAACTGGCTGGAAATATATTTTTATGTCTGCTTCCCCAAAGGCATTTATGTTAAGAACAGCCAAAGATTAAATTGATTATGACTTCCTTGCAAGGCAATTCACTATTGCATGTTGGGATTCTCATATCTTTTGCTATCGCGTGATAGGAGATTTTGGGGGAAAGTACTTGTTTTTACTGCTGGCTCACCCCAGTTAGCTCATCAGCATTTGGCTTCAAGGACCAGATCCTCACATGCTGATTTCAGACATAAGCCGGGCTCTGTGGGTCTTTGTTTCAGCCTCAGTGTGTGGATGCTGTTCGTCTGATTCTTCCTCACCACGGACACCATATGTGTTCCTCCAGCTGCAGCTGGAGTGTGTCAGCAGGGGTTGGTCTCAGAGTGATGGTCCAATTTCCTTTTTTTAAAAAAATATATAATTTATTTATTTGCAAGGAAAGAGAGAGAGAGAGAAAGAGAGAGAGAGAGAGAGGAGAGAGAGAAAGAGAGAGAAAGAGAGAGAGAGAGAGCGCACACCAGGGCCACCACCTTGTGGGTCTGGCTTATGTGGGTCCTGGGGAATTGAACCGGGGCCTTAGGCACTAGAGGCAAGTGCCTTAATCACTGAGCCATCTCTCCAGTCCACTGATAAATATTTTTTGATGCTTTAAATAACAAAATGGTGGTGGATAGTAGCTATGATAATTTTGAATTAGTGATGAGCATACATGATTTTTTTTTTCAGATACCCGTCATCACTTCAGTAGAATAGAATACTTGTGATTGTTGTTGGTGGGAATATTTCAGGCACAGCCAGTACAACCGTGGCTTATGGCCTCAGGTCAATTAAAGAAAATGATTGTCACTTAGAAAATGAAGTCATAACATTCCTCCCTGCCCAAGTCCATGAGTTCTCTGGGTTTGAGTGCAGAAGGAGTCCTTGGCTGATGCTAACACCCATGATTAGTTATAGAACCGTCTGAGTGACAAGCAGTAACACTTGCCCACTGTCATGGTTTGATCCAGGTGTCCCCCACAAACAATTGAATGTGTTCTGATAGATCGATCCTCAGCTGATGGCAGTTTGGGTTTTACAACCTCGCTAGAGCTGTGTTGTTGGGGGTGGGCTTATAGGGTTATAAGCCAGCTTCCCCTTGCCAGTGTTTGGCACACCTTCCTGCCGCTGTTTGCAGTGCTGTGGCGAAGGTGATGTCCAGCCCTCTGCTCATGCCATCGTTTTTCCTGCCAGGATGGAGTCTCCCCTCGAGTCCATAAGCCTAATAAACCCATTCCTCCACAAGCCACTTTTGCTTGGGTTCTTTCTGCGCAGCAACTAGAAAGGTTACTAAAACACCCACCATGTCGTGTGGCATGGTGGGAGGCATTCCATAACTGTGTCCAGAAGCCCCTGTCCTAATGTGCTCTTGTTCCAACCACACTGAGAAAAGAGACCAGAGAATTCGTAAAGAGATGTACAAATAGGCAAAAAATGATGCCATGTTT
>PVHP010053929.1:0-10620 GCA_004024765.1 Zapus hudsonius | reverse complement strand
AGTGCCTTAGCCGCTGAGCCATCTCTCCAGCCCTTTTGTTGATATATATATATATATATGTATATATATATTTTTTTTGGGGGGGGGGTTTTGAGGTAGGGTCTCGCTCTAGCCCAGGCTGACCTGGAATTCACTATGGAGTCTCAGGGTGGCCTTGAACTCACGGCAATCCTCCTACCTCTGCCTCTCGAGTGCTGGGATTAAAGGCATGAGCCACCACGCCCGGCTATCCTTTTGTTGATATTTTAAAAATAAAATAAATTAAAAACTTTACTTAGGGCTGGCAAGACCCTAATGACCCTCTAATGACCCAGGTTCAATTCCCCAGTACTCATGTACAGCCAGATGCCCAGTGACATATGCTGGAGGCCCTGCACACCCTTTCTCTCTGCTTGCACATAAATAAATAAAAATGGTTAAAACAAACTTTATTTCGTTTTTTCGAGGTAGGGTCTCGCTCTAGCCCAGGCTGACCTGATTCACTCTGTAGTCTCAGGCTGGCCTGGAACTCATGGTAATCCTCCTGCCTCTGCCTCCCGAGTGCTGGGATTAAAGGTGTGCGCCACTACACCTGGCTCACGGTTGCTGATTTTTTGAGACAGTCTTGTTTTTAGTTCTGGCTGCCTGGAACTCACTGAATAGCTCAGATTTGCCTTAAACTCCTGGTGGCCCTCTTGCTTCTGGTTCCTGAGTGCTAGGATTACAGCCCTGCGCCCCGCACACGTTACACGCATGAGGTCAGAGTGCGTTTACACGTCCACTCGGGGTCACACTTACACTTCTACGGCCTCTCACTCTCTCCTGTCACACTTCTGCAAAATCGTATTCACACTCAGCCAGTCACACATTCTCACACGAGGTCTTACAATGAAAATGCATTCACACTCACGTAACATGCTTCCACACTCATGTCTTTCACACATTCACTCACACACTCAGCCACTCACCATGATGGTCATAACCACACATTCACACACAGTTGCACGCTCAGCCACACTCACACATGATTCATAAATGCTTTCACAACCTCACAGAGCCCCGGCCTCACCGCTCCATCACACACACACACACACACACACACACACACACACACACACACACACGGGTGCTGTACAGGTGTCACCTTGAGGTCTTGGGGACCCCCTCCCTGTTTGCCCCCCTCCCTACTCACTGCCCGTCACACTTGCACATACCCTCAGCTCATTGCTGATCTCATGTTTCTTGATGGTGGCGGCTTCACGCACCCGGATGCAGAAGTCCCAGGAGGAGAAGACCTTGGCACTGAGGGGCGTCTGGTAGCCCTGGCCTAGGAGTGGCTTCTGTGGCAGCACTTTCGCCATGCTGGGGTAAGAGGCAGGCACTGAGCCGGGCGTGGTGGCGCACGCCTTTAATCCCAGCTCTTGGGAGGCAGAGGTAGGAGGATCGCCGTGAGTTCAAGGCCACCCTGAGACTACAGAGTGAATTCCAGGTTTATTAAAAAATAAAAAGAGGCAGGCACTGCTGTGGGGGTTCCCCCTGCCTCCCAGCAGGGGCTGAGCTGGGATTATTCTGGCTTCAATGAGTGGGGGTTGGGGACACAGTGGCTCTCCTGAGGGCTGTGGCTAGGCTGGAGAACCAGAGAGGGCCTCTCTGAGCAGGGGTTGGGGGCTTATTTGTCAACTGGGGGGTCTCCCCGTCCCAGACAGGAGGTTCATGGTGGCGGAGGGGACAGGCTCTGCCCTCACCGCTGCAGTGTGCCACAGAAGCACAAGAAGAGGCAGGCCAGTGGGCTGAGGAGGTAGGCCAGGCGGATGCTGTAAGCTGAGCTGTGCTCGGGCCCTGCCCGGTAGGCCCCATAGAAGAGATAGGTGTTGTTGAAGGCCTGGGGACAGAGATGAGGACAGTTTAAACAGGTGTAAATTCAGCGTAAGGCTCTGTTCCAAGAGCCTGCTATGCAGAAACTCCTATCCCCTCACCACAACCCTGTCACCTGAGGACCCCTTTCCCCAACCTCCATCCCCCACTTCATTTTTGGAAACAGGATCATACTATGTAGCCCTGGCTGGCTTTGGAACTCCCTATGTAGCTCAGGCTGGCCTCAAGCTGATGATCCTCCTGAACACAGGGGCTCCAAGTGTGCACCACCATGCCTGACCTGAGAAGATCCTCAGTTTACTGAGGCTCAGAGGCTAGGTACATAGCTTTGAGTAGAGACAGGCCCGGAGCCCACACTGGCGACCTCTCAGTGGCTTTCAGGAATTGGAGGGTTCTTATCCCATCACAGGCTTGGACACTTTCCGCCTTTTGCCACTTGTACCCTCACCCCAGCTGGGTTCCAAGGGCCCTGGGCACATGTCTCTAATTACTGGCCTGGTTGACCTGTATGAAGCTCACAGTGTGAAAGACCCTCCCCTAAAAGCCAAACTATTCTTCGAGGGGCCAGGATCCTCTTAGGCTGGAGTCTCCTGGGCCCCTGGAGCCTGGCAGGACAGACCCCACTTACCCTGCCAGTTAAAACATTCCAGAGTGGGTTATGGAACCTCGGAATTCCACTCTCGGGTTGGTGGCTGCCGGAACACTGGAGGCCTGTTGAGTAGGGAGAGGGGGACAAACAGGGAGGGGTCCCCAAGACCCCAAAGTGACACTTTGTTTTCCAACCCCATGGCTCTCAGCCTGGCACCGGGGATGTGTCAGAAGTGTGCCGGGCAGAACTAGAGTCAAGTGTGACAGTTCAGGACCGGCCCAAGCAGCATGTCCAGGATGGGTCCCAGAGGGTCAGAGTTAAGCCAACACTCACTCAGGTTCAGGGCGGGGCCTGGCTCATGGGGGCGGAGCCAGGCCAGGGGCAGCAGCACGAAGCTAGCGGTCAGCAGAAGGGTCAGCAGGTTGAGCAGCAGCAGGAATCGAAGGAAGGTGAAGTAGGACTGGATCCCTGTGCCGAAGAGGCCTATGGGAGGAGAGCAGGGTGGGCCAGGCGCCCAGGCTGAGAATCAGGGCTGTGCACTATGAGAGCTGACCAGCCCAGCAGTGGACCCGACGAGGGCGTCCCTAGCAGTACCTGGGACTACCACCAGAGAGAGCCGTCACCCACCGAGGTTTGCACTACGCTGGGCACCACGCTGTGCACCACGCTGTGCACCACGCTGTGCACGGTGCAAGGTTGGGAGGGATGTCTGGAGGGATGGAAAGTGGGGATCCGAAGGGTCCTACCCCCGATCTCGTAGAGAGCTCCCTCCCAGAACCCGAAGCCCTGTGCCAGGCGCCGCGCCGCCTCCCTCAAGCGCCGTCTCGCCCTCTGCCTTCTGAGCTGCCAGCACGAGGTGTTCACCCCCTCGGGTTCCCGCAGCTTCCTGCAAGACCGTGATGACGGGGGCGCCCTTGAGTCCCCCGTCCGACAGGGGCATCCCCCACCTCCACCCGGGCGACACCCACCCACCGGATGAAGCGCCGGTCGACCATGGCGTAGGGCAGCATCCGCACCGGCTCTCGGGAGGCGCGCAGCCTCTCCACCTCCTGCGCCCACGGCTCCTCGGCCGACCCGGACTCCTCCGACCACTGGCGAAACATCCCCGTGGGGGCTCGGGGCACGCACGACCCCTGTTTCCAGGAAGGATGTGGGGCGCCAGGTGGTGAGCCTCAAGGTCTTGGCCTTGCCATACCTAGAAATGGTCTCTGTGAGCTCGAGGCCAGCCCGGGACTACAGAGTGAGTTTCAGGTCAGCCTGCGCTACTTTGAAAAAAATAAATAAAGGGGTTGGAGAGCTGGCTCAGGGGCTAAAAGTGCTTGTTGCCAGAGCCTGAAAATCTGGGTTCAATTCCCCAGTACCCACGTAAAGCCAGATGCACTTAGAGGCACACGCATCTGGAGTTCGCTTGTAGTGACACGATGTCCTGGTGTGCCCATTCTCTCAATCTCTCTCCTTAGAAATGAATATATAAAAATAAATAAATAAGTAAATAAATAAATAGTCCGGGGGGCTGGAGAGATGGCTCAGAGGTTAAGGCACTTGCCTCCAGTGCCTAAGGCCCCGGGGTTCAATTCCCCAGGATCCACATAAGCCAGACCTACAAGGTGGTGGCTCTTATGCTCTCTCTCTCTCTCTCTCTCTCTCTCTCTCTCTCTTTTTCTCTCTCTCTCTCTCTCTTTCTCTGTATCTCTCTGCTTGAAAATGAATAAAGAAAATATTTTTAAAAAATAAAAAAAAAGTCTGGGCGTGGTGGTGCACGCCTTTAATCCCAACACTCGGCCCTAAAAGAAGTAAGAGAGGGAGGAAGGGAGGCAGAGCTAGATGTGAACAGGTCAGCCTGGGATAGATAGAGCTCAACTCTAGTAATAATAATAATAATAATAATAATAATAATAATAATAATTAAGCAGAAAGAAACCTGCCAGGGTCAAGGTCTGGTCGTCCCACAGAAAGGTCTCAAAGTCTCCATCCAGCAGCATTCATGTGGCCAAAGGCCTGAAGGGGATGGAGAGATAACCCCTGGTGGAGGGGATGGAGAGATAACTCCTGGTGGAGGCAAGGCGGCCCTGTCACAGGCCTTGCAGCCACTCTGGGTAAAAAGTGTCTGAGTCCAGTCCTGAGCCCCGTCAGCCCGTATCCAGCTCACCTTGGAGACAAAGAACCCCGCTTCCGACGGGCTCCGGTCACTCCAGGCGGGGCTGTGAGGGAACGAGGTGAGGGTCACATGACAGGAACCCCGAACCCCCATCTCCTTCCTTCCACCCGCTCCCGCCTTCCCCGCAGTTTTCTCGACCTCTACGGGCACTTCGTGGGCGCAGATGGGCCCAGAGGTGCAGGTGGGAAGCGCGCCCTGGGCTCGCACGGGGCTGGCCTTCCTGGCACTCCGCGCAGTCGCGGGGGCTCCTGGTGGCCCGGCGACCCCAGCCGAGGCTGCCCCCAGCTCGGTCTCCCCTTTCCGGCCCGGGTCCCCTGGCCTGGCCGGGCGGGGCTGCGGTGGCGGGGGCAGGGACCCGCCATTGGTTATCGGTCCTCTGCAGTCCCCAAGAAGGGCGCGATAGTGGCAGGACGGTGGGCGCACCAGCCAGCAGCTGGCGTTATTTCTGAACTTCCCGCCTCGTCGGGGGCACCGCCCTCCCTACCCCTGGCATCTGGCCCAGGGCAAGCGCCCGGGAGACCGCTCCACGCGCGCTCTCCCGTGGTCATCCCGGCCAGTCCCCGGCCTGGGATCCCCCGAGAGGCTCAGCAGCCCGGCCCTCCCTCCATGGTCCAGGCCTTACTTCTCCTAGGACCGAGTCATGGCAGCTCAGCGCCTTCGGGGGTCCAGAGCCCAGTCGGTGTCAAGTTCCAAGCCGGGTCCTTCACCCAGTGATCCCCGCGAGCAGTGGGGCGCCAGCTTGTTAAGTGGGATGTGGCCCCATGTTCCAACAGGGCTCAAGAGAAGGGCTCCCCAGCGGAGGTAGCCCACGAGCTAGCAATGGGTGATGCAGAGAGGAAGCGGGGGGAGGGGGAGGAAAGGCTGGGGCTGAGGGCGGGGTAGGGGAGGAGGAGATGGGGAGGGGTCTGAGCCTGCAGGCCCTGGGGTCCCTGTCACGACGCAGCCAGCCCCAGGGAACTCCACTTGAGAACTCTGGAGACAGCTGCAAAGGAGCCATCGCTGGTCCCTCCCTCCACGCCTACCTTCTACATCTCAATCTATAGCTTCAAGACATGTCTCCTTGTGCCCAGTTTCCCCCCCAGGAGAGCCAGCCACTTGGACAAGGAGGGGGTGTCAAAGTCAGTTTACTGCATTCAGTTCCTTGGTGGCCAAGGCTTCTGCTCGGGGCAGATGACACCCCAGACCCTTTCTCAGCCTCGGGGAGGCCACTGCTTAGGTCCTGGATGGGGGAGAATCACAGGAAACCCCTATGGGAACAGCACTTGGGGACAGACACAGAGTGCCCCTCTCCCACCTAGGACGCAGGAAGCTGTCAGAACCGTAGCTACATAAACACACCACGCGGTACCCCTGGCCTTGGCTGGGGATGGGTGACAGCCAGCCCAGGCTGGGTGGAGGAGGAAGGGTCCTCCTCATCGCTGCTTCTACCGGGTAGACCTGGGAGGTGGATGTAATCCTGTCCCCTTTAGGGGCTTGGGGACTTCAACCAGAGATTGTGGGTAGGGCACCCGGGAAGGGGAGGGGTGTCCGAAGCTGGCGGGCACAGGGCTTGGCCTCGGAGAGGCGGGGTCCCCCGGAGGGCAGGAGCCGATCACGTGGCCGTCCGGGCGGGTAGAGCGGATGCTCCGCCCGCCAGGCCTGGGAAGCTCTCAGGTTGTCCCCTGGGCCTCGGGTCACTCCCTCCTGGCCCTCAGGTGGAGGGTCCTAGACCGCGGCTTCCGGCGGCCCCTGGGCGGGCAGGTGAGCGGCTGCGGGGCGCACGGCCGCTCCTCCCCGGTGTCCCCTGGTGGGTGGCGCGGGGATCGGCCTCCCCCACGGCGGCTGGTGACCCTTGGTGGCCTGAGTCCCCCCCTCCCCGGGTTTCCCGAAGAGGACTGGCCCGTCGCGGAGCGGCAGCCCGAGGCCGATCGCACCCGGGACGGCTCCGGGCCTGCGTGGCCGCCGGCTGCGGTGCCAGTTCCTGGAAACCGCCGTCCCTGGCTCCTCCCTGGCCGGCGCCGGGCTGCGGGGCGCTGCGCCCCGGAAGCCGCGCGCACCTGGCGGGTCCCGATCAGGCCCGTAGCTTCTGGGCACCCCCACACCCTCCTGCAGGGGGAAGGTGGGGCGGCCCGAGGGGATACTGAGGCCGGACCAGAGAGACCCCAGAGCTAGGTACTGGGAGGGCCCTCCTCGCCCCACCTAGCTGCCACTCGGCTGAGCCACCTCTGGCCGGCTCTAGGCTGGTTACCCTCCTCGTGCTAAGCAAGGGGTGTGTGGCCAGAAAGTGTGGATCCCCAGTCCCCCAGGGTGAAGGCCGGGAGGACAGAAGACAGGGCTGGGCCCGAGTCTTGGGAAACAGAGCCCTGAAGGAGACAGGGGGTGGACAGCCATTTATGTCCAGTGGGAATGGAGGACCAAGCCCCAGACAAAGGAGTTCAGCTTCTAACTCTTCCCAGTGACTGCAGAGCCAGGACAAAGGGGCCTGTGTTGGCCCAGCACCCTCCCCCGTGGACACTCTGCTTTGTTGGAATGTAGGGAGAAACAGTCTCCCAGGACCCAGGGACCTTGGGGCACCCAGAGAAGATAGGTGGGGGAGTGTTAGGGGGCGGGGCGCCCTTCAGTGTTTTGCTTTTGCTGAGCTGGGCCCCAGGCAGCTGCCTGGCCGGATTTCCTGTCAGAGAGGAAGCCTCTGAGCTGCCCTGCCCCTTCGCCAGAGGGAGGTGTCCCTGGGGCCCCACCCTGGAACCTGCCTGAAAGGGGTAGTGTCCACAGGCCCTGTTCCCAGGGACTGGCGACATCCAGGAAACTCATGGGGGAACTGCTGGTCTCACACCCTTCCTTCCTCTTTTCCTTGTCCCCTTCCACCAGCCACTTTTGGTGGGAAGGTTATTTGGGGCCACTTTCCTGACCATGTGTTTAGCTATGGTCAGGGTGAGGGTGCCAGGTGGTGAGGGGGCAGCGTGGGCTGCCCAGGGAGTGAGGGGTTTGCGCAGATGCCGGCCATTGAAAGCCAGCTTTCTCACTTTCTTCTCTGATGGTCTGTAGAAGGTTCCAGCGACTGTGTTCAGGTTCTGAGGTCATCACACCTGTTGGGTGTGCGCTACAGACATGGCTCAATCACGGACATTAGTTCTCGATGTCCCTGAAACCCCAGGAGACCGGGAGTAAGTACTCTGGGGGCTTGGGGATGGGTCTCGTCTGGGCTGGGCTGGATCACCCTGCTGGATGAAGAGGAATGAGGGCCAAGGCCTGGATTCCCACACCTGCTCCTCCCTAGTAGCCTGGAGCCCAGCCCCTACGAGGAGAGCGAGGTGCATGAATCCTTCCACCAGCTCATTCAAGAGCAAAGCCTGCTGGCAGCTGAGGAGGGACTGGAGCTGCTGCCTGTGGCCAGAACCCCTGGGGGCCCAGGTGAGCCCAGACCCCCATGCTGGCTGGACATCCCTCCTTGTAGGGAGCCGGGACATCGCCATGGCAGGATGGCGCCCCCTCTCTTGCAGCTAAGTGGGAAACAACTCCACCTTAGGCAATGCTTTGAGAAACTGTCCCTAGCCAATCCCGTGGCGCCTGGAGGTGGCAAGCAGGAGCCAGCCAATCATGGGACGATCCGTGTCTCTTTTCCTATAAAAGCGGCTGATTCTTAGTGCTCGGGGCCCCTCGCTTCCTTCCCCCCCTTCAAGCAAAGGCTCTCCATTAAAGTGTGTTGAGAAGAATCCTCGAGTCGTGGTGTTATTCCTCTCACTGGGCAGGGGGCTCGCCACACCTCCTGATGGCTGGGGTGGGTCAGACATCAGGGCTACTGCTTCTCCTTTATTCCCAGACAAGGGTCATCAGACTGTCCTGCAGCCCGAGGGAGCCCCTGTCTACAGCACTGCCACACTGCGCATCTTGGCCAGCATGCCCAGTCGAACCATTGGTGAGTGGGACCCTCTGGCCTTGTGCTGACCTTGACTCCAGCCTGGGGGTGTGTCAGGTCCTCTTGGTCTCTGGCTCTGCCTTGTCTGATGCCCTGTCACTCTTGCTGGGTTCTAAGAATGACTCCAGAATCATAGATACAAAAAGAGACTCCTGGGAAAGAGGTGGAGGGCTCTGTGGGATTTTCCCTCGTCCTGGGAAGGGCTGAGGGATGGGGAAACCTGGCCCTGCCCTCTGTTACTCTGCCACTGATATAGGAATTTGGGGTATTTTTGAGAGCAATAGATATATTTTTTTCTTTTTTTAAACATTCCACCCATTCATCTTTCAAGCAGAGAGACACACACAGAAAGAAAGAGATATATATAGAGAGAGCACCAGGGCCACCACCCCGTGGGCCTGGCCTACGTGGGTCCTGGGGAACCGAACCCAGGGCCCTAGGCACTGGAGGCAAGCGCCCCACCTGCTGAGCCATCTCTCCAGCCCGAGAGCAATGGATATTTTATTAGCTCTTGGTTGGGCTGTAACTCAGGAGTTAGGGTGCTGAGCATTTAAGGCCACACAAAACTTCTAATGAGTCAGTGGCCTCCAGGTTCCTGTCTTATGAAAATTATTAAATTTTTTGTTTTTAGAGGTAGGGTCTTGCTCTAACCCAAGCTGACCTGGAATTCACTTTGTAGTCCCAGGCTGGCCTCAAACTCAGTGATCCTCCTCCCTCTGCCTCCAGAGAGCTGGGACTAGAGGTGTGCACCACCATGCTCGGCACTTTTGGCTTCTAGCCAGGTGCAGGTTCGAGGACCCCTTTAGGGAACAAGAGGATGAAGAGGCAAGCACTTAGTGATCTTACCCCCTCTGGAGAGGTTTTTAGGGTGAAAGAGATAAGAAAAGACCAGATCTCCCCCCAACAGGCTCAAGGACATTCCTCACTTTTACTTTTGGGGGGCCCTGTTACCCCTAAACTGCCTTCCTAGGACGCAGCCGTGGGGCCATCATCTCCCAGTACTATAACCGCACAGTGAGACTCCGCCACAGGAACAGCCGGCCACTGCTGGGGAATGTGGTGCGCTCAGCCCGGCCCAGCCTCCGCCTGTATGATCTGGAGCTGGACCCCAGGGCTCTGGAGGAGGATGGTGAGTGAGCCTGCTGGGAGGGGGGCGTCCCTCCCTGCCACCTGAAAGTCCTCCCTCCCATAGGGAGGTCCCACAGAGGGACCCTTCGGCACAGGGACTGAAAAGGGCTTGTTTAGGGCAGGCTGGCTCTGTCAGGTTTGAGGCACACATTCCAGTAACGTCTTCTGTGATCAGAGTGCCCGGTGAGGCTTGGGCCCTGTGATGGTTGGTCTGGTGGTCAGGAAACCTGCTGTGGCTCTTATGTTACTTACCTGCCGGTAAAGCAGATACGAGAGCACCCTGGGGGCCAGCCCAGCCTGGAGGGGTCCAGGGAGACCCTGCAGGAGAATACTCTGAGGGCCAGTCCAGCCTGGAAGGGCCCAGTGAGACCCTGCAAGAGAGCACCCTGGAAGTTAGCCCAGCCTGGAGGGGTCCAGGGAGACTCTGTAGGAGAATACCCTAAGGGCCAGCCCATTCTGGAGGGGACCAGGCGGGCTCTGCAGAATACCCTGGGAGCCAGCCCAGCCTGGAGGGGTCCAGGGAGACCCTGCAAGAGAGCACCCTGGAAGTTAGCCCAGCCTGGAGGGGTCCAGGGAGACCCTGCAGGAGAGCACTCTGGGAGCCAGCCCAGCCTGGAGGGGTCTGGGCAGGCTCTGCGTCAGGTGACTGTTTTCTCTGCCATCCTGGTCATCTTTCAGTTTCCCTCCATTCCTCCCCTCCTGTGCTGGGGCTGGAACTCACGTTGCTCTGCATGTTAGGCAAGCACTCTACCACTGAGCTACACCCCCATCTTTGGGCCTTTTGAGATAGGATCTTACTGTTTAGCTCAGTAGCTCAGGATGGTCTTGAACTCAGGACCCTGCTGGCCTTCAACATGCTGCTCCTGCCTGAAGATCAATTTTTTGTGTGTTTGTTGTTTTTTGAGGTAGGGTCTCGCTCTAGCCCAGGCTGACCTGGAATTTACTATGTAGTCTCAGACTGGCTTTGAACTCACAACTATCCTCTTACCTGGGCCT
>PVHP010053928.1:0-10619 GCA_004024765.1 Zapus hudsonius | reverse complement strand
GGCGAGCGCGGGCGGGCGGAGCGCGCGCCCAAGGACGCAGGGGGCGGGGAGGGGCGCGGGGCTGCGCTCTCGCTGGTCCGCCCGTCCGCCCCGTGTTCTCTTTCGCTTCGATCGGCGGCGGCGGGAGGAGAGGGGACCACCCCTCCCACCACCACCCCAACTTGGAGACATTTTTTCCTCTCCGCCTCCCGGATCCCGGAGGATGCCCGCCAGCATGTTCAGCATCGACAACATCCTGGCCGCCCGGCCGCGCTGCAAGGACTCGGTGCTGCCGGTGGCGCCCAGCGCCGCGGCTCCGGTCGTCTTCCCGGCCCTGCAGGGGGACTCGCTGTACGGCGCCAGCGGGGGCGGCGGCGGCGGCACCTCTTCGGACTACGGCGCCTTCTACCCGCGCCCCGTGGCCCCTGGCGGCGCGGGCCTCCCGGCCGCGGTCGGCGGCTCCCGCCTCGGCTACAACAACTACTTCTACGGGCAGCTGCACGTGCAGGCGGCGCCGGTGGGCCCGGCCTGCTGCGGGGCAGTGCCGCCGCTCGGCGCCCAGCAGTGCTCCTGCGTCCCCGCGCCCGCAGGTAGGGGCCGGGGCGAGGGCGGGCGGGCAGTGGCTTTGACCACCTCGCGCAAACCGGGCTCCCCTCGCAAGCCCCCGTTCCCCAGCTTCTTTATTTGGGTGGGGGGCACCGGGCTGGATGCGCATCCGTTGCAAACTTTAGGCGACTGAGTGGAAAGTAAGCGGCCTGATGTCTCGGTGGCCATTCCACACCAGGACTAAAATTGGGCTCCTGCGTGGGGACACCAAGATTTTAGGATTTCCAGGCTGCGTGTGTGCGGGCGGATGTCCCTCCATCTCCCCGCACCCCCGTTTCCCGCGCTCCCCCAATGCCCAGCGCCCTAGGTAGGCACACGGGCGGCTTTGAAGAGGGAGAGGGTCCCACGAGGGCGGCGGGATTGGCTTGACCGTGCGCCCCGCTCCGTGCAGGCTACGAGGGCCCGGGCTCGGTGCTGGTGTCCCCGGTGCCGCACCAGATGCTGCCCTACATGAACGTGGGCACTCTGTCGCGCACCGAGCTACAGCTGCTCAACCAACTGCACTGCCGGCGGAAGCGGAGGCATCGCACCATCTTCACCGACGAGCAGCTCGAGGCATTGGAGACCCTCTTCCAGGAGACCAAGTACCCCGACGTGGGCACCCGCGAGCAGCTAGCGAGGAAGGTGCACCTCCGCGAGGAGAAGGTGGAGGTACGGCCGGGGCCCGGTGTGGGCTGCCCAGCGGAGCTGGATGGGCGCCTTAGGCCCTGGAAGTGGAGTGGGGGGGGTGCGGAAGCTTAGCCGGTGCTCCCCATTTTTGGTGGGAGGTCAGGATGCGATTTCATGGCCAGCCTGTCACGGGGCCCCCTGAAGTCTTTTGGGGTGCCCTAGTTTGTGCACCAGCAGCTCTCTGATCGTTGCTGTTGTTTTGTGTGTCCCCCCCACACACTTCCTCCTCCTTGCGCAACAGGTCTGGTTTAAGAACCGCCGAGCCAAGTGGAGACGGCAGAAGCGATCCTCTTCGGAGGAATCGGAAAACGCCGAGAAGTGGAACAAGACGTCTTCTTCCAAAGCATCGCCCGAGAAGAGGGAAGAGGAAGGTAAAAGCGATTTGGACTCGGACAGCTGACGGCCGCGGGCCGGCCGAGGCGCTTGCCCGACTCAAGGACTTGCACAGACAGACCATGTTCCTTGCACACGCGCTGCCTTGCGGGAGGGGGTCGAGAAAGCAACGAGGAGCTGTAAATAGTGTACAGAGCCGGGACCTGCGCGGGGACAGGCCCGCCGGGGACCACAGCCCCGCTGTCTGTCCGAGGCTGCCTGCGTGTGGCTCGCTCCCCACCGTAGTATTTATAGTTAAGTTAACGGTGACACTACAATAAAGTGGTGACGATGTAGACGGCCTCATTCTGTATTTCGTACACCTCTACCATCATCTGAGGCCGGGGAAAGAAGTCTGTTGAGTTTGCATCATGGAGGAAAGTTAAGATTGAGAAAGTGGGGGTGTCGGGTACGAATTAGTCCTGTCACGGGTGGCTTGGGTCTCCAGGAAGGGTTGGAGAGGGGGGCACTGTCAAAAAGATGCTGACAGGCATTTGCCCTCTCCTTCCTTTGCTGCTCAGGAGAGGCTGGTGCTGGGGCGCCTGGAGCTTCTCCTGTGTCCTCTCCATCAGCAATCTGGGCCCTATGCTTGTCAAACCCCGGACCTAAGAATGAGGCATTGGGGGTGCCGGTTCTCCCAGGGTCTGGTGCTTTACTTCTGGTTGTCCACTGCCCCAAGATGTGCTGCCCCCTCCTTCCATGAACCTTGCGCCCCACACCTAGGAGCCTGGGGACCACGGCCCCAGGCTCCCTGTGCGCTGTGCTTCTCTGGGGTGGCACTCTGTCCATGAACCTTGTATAAGAGCACATCTCCAAAGGCGTTCCTTGAAGATAAATGCCCCTCTCTTTTAGATGGGACTGTGGGTCCTCAGCATCATTCAACCGAAATTTACCTGGTTCTCCCTAAAGCCGCTAAAACAAGATCGCTTCCAATTCGCCCACTGTTAGTGGGGCCGGGAATGGCTTTTTTTTTTGTTTTTTGTTTTCTAGGTAGGGTCTCAAGGTAGCCCAGGGTGGCCTGGAACTCTGGATCCTCCTACCTCCCAAGAGCTGGGATTAAGGCGAGCGCCACCTTTACGGGCAGGAATGGCTTTTTGATATGTTAAACCGCAGTCCCTGCTGCTCTAAAGCTGTTTGTCTTGTCCAAGAAAGAGCTGAAGCTCTGAGCGCCCAACTGTGCAGCCTAGCCTGGTCCCAGAGTTAGGTGCTAAGTGCCTCCAGGCCAAGAGGGAAGGCTGTGCTTCAGGCTAGGATCAGAAAAGAACATTGGTTTGCCAGAAGTGCTTTTATTTTTTTTTCCTGGAGCTTGTAGGTTGCAAGGTGAAGGTGACTTCCAGAGCAGGTGAATCACACTTACGATTTATGGAATAATCCCCAGTACTGCCTTTTTTTTTTTATTCTTTTTTTGAAACCCCAGGCTGGCCTTGAATTAAAAATCGTCTTGCCTCCACCTCCTCAGTGCGGGGATCACAGGCTTATTTCAGCTCCCAGCACTGCTTTTAATTTTTAAAATATTTATTTACTTATTAAAGAGAGAGGGAGAGACAGAAAGAGTGAGTATAGGCTCAACAGGGCCTCCTGCTGCTGCAAATGAAGTCCAGATAAATGCACTTTGTGCATCTGGATTTAGGTGAGCATGTGGGACGCAAACCCAGCCCATCAGATTTTGCAAGCAAGAACCTTTAACAGCAGAGCTGTTTCTCCAGCCTGCAAATTTTTAAATGTTTTAAAAAGAATCTATGCAAAGTTCCTGGAAAGCCAGATATTAGGCTTTTTTATTTCTTTTTAAAATATTTATTTATTTATTTATTTATTTGAGAGAGAGAGAGAGAGAGAGAGAGAGAGAGAGAGAGAGAGAGAGAGAGAGAGAGAGAGGCAGACAGAGAGAATGGGCATGCCAGGGCCTCCAGCCACTGCGAATGAACTCCAAACACATGCCACCTTGTGCCTCTGACTTTATGTGGGTACTGGGGAATCTTGGGTCCTTCTGCTTTGCAGGCAAACACCTTAAACTGCTAAGCCATTTCTCCAGCCCTAATTTTTATTTTGGCGGAGAAATGGGCATACCAGGGCCTTCCGCACTTCAACTGAATTCCAGATGCATGTGCCTCTCTGTGCATCTGAGGCTTTATGTGAGTTTTGAGCCATCTCTTCAGCCCAAGAACTGCTTTTAAAATAAATATTCCCTAGACAGAAGAAGGAACAGTGGTTTAGAGACCAGCTCTGCCTTTGCTTTGGCTCATCAATTTGTGACCTGGGCAATTTACTTCTGACCCTGGCCTTCCATAGCTGTCAAATGGGCGCATAGTAATAGAATCTACTTCCCAGGGCATTGGATATCTGTTTATTTTTATTTTTTAAATATTTTATTCATTTTCAAACATAAAGAGAGACAAAGAGAGAGAGAGAGAGAGAGAGAGAGAGAGAGAGAGAGAGAGAGAGAGAGAGAGAGAGAGAATGCCAGGGCTGCCACCTTGTGTGTAGGGCTTCTGTGGGTGGTGCTGGGGAATTGAACCCAGGGCCTTAGGCACTGGAGGCAAGCACCTTACTGGCTGAGCCATCTCTCCAGCCCTGGATATCCATTTAAAGGGATTCATTTTTCAGTGGCACCTGGTATAAAGAAACTTCAGCATGGCTACTTAATTGTTTTTAAAGTTATCCTGACGTTTACATTATATCAGACCTAATATGTGTAGATTCACATCCATCATCTCATTTTATTTTTTAAGAACTCTGAGGTGGGCCATGATGCCAGCATTTTACAGATGAAGTTGAGGTTTCAAAAGGTAATAATTTAACAGATACAGCACATAAGAAATTAGGGCCCATGGTCTCTGCCCGAGTGAATCTTGTCCATAATTGGAAATATTTCCAATAATCACAGTTTATGTGAGACAGTCAAGGCAACTTCGACATTAACTTTAAGCAAATAGATATGGCCATTGTGTGTGTGTGTGTGTGTGTGTGTGTGTGTGTGTGTGTGTGTGCTTGCGTGCGCACACCAGCATCTCTTGCTGCTGCAAACAAATACTAGATGTATGCATCAACACAGGTGTTGGGAAATTGAACCCGTGTCAGTAGGCTTTGCAAGCAAGCACCTTCAATGACTGAGCCATCTTTCCAGCCTAGCATCAATATTCATTTCAAACAAGGCTCGAAATGGCTTTTAATCGCCTTCCTCCTTAGATGTCATATTTGCAGGATGAGAGGATAATTGTCTGCTATGCACCCCCACTCGGTGATAATAGCTGATGTTCTTGATGGGGTCCTCTGTTCTGTGGATCAGACAGTAGGAACATTCTCACTCAAGACGAAGTGGGTAGTGTCATTCCCAGCTGAGAGGTTGGCCTCTTCCGTACTCTGGTTATAAATTTTGGTGTGTTTTTCATGTAGCATGCCCTCAGGCTTGCTATAAATGGGAATCTTATTTTAAAGAAAATTTGAGCCGAGCGTGGTGGCACACTCGGTAGGCAGAGGTAGGAGGATCGCCGTGAGTTGAGGCCAGCCTGAGACTACATAGTGAATTCCAGGTCAGCCTGGGCTACAGTGAGACCCTACCTCGAAAATCAAAAAAAAAAAAAAAAAAGAAAGAAAAAAGAAAAAAAAAAGAAAAAATCTGCATTTATCTGGTCTGGGAAAAAAGACCTACGCAAGCGACAGGGAACAGGGAATTGAAGAGAGTAGGTCTCCCCATGTGCACAGAGTGAGAAGCTACTGGTGAGTGGAGGGGGTGGGGATGGGGCTGAAGAGCCTGGAGCTATTTCTACCTTGGCCCAGGGGCAAGGCCCGAGGTGGTCAGAGAACTTCCCCCCTCCCTGTCCATGTCTCCAGCCTGAAGTTCCCTGCGAGCAGTACTGCAGGACTGGCCCAGCTCACAGGAAATAAGCATAATAAACGTCTGGAGTGAAGAGGGAAATGTCAGCATGGCTGTCTAATTATAGTCCACTCACCCTCCCGCCTGCCCCAGGCAGCTGTGGGGCTCAAACCTCTGTAGCTGGCTGTTGGTGTCAGGCAGGGTCAGATGGGGTTACAGGGCAGAAAGGACGGGGCTTTGTAATTTTCAGTGAGGATTTGGATCACACTGTTGGAAAGTTGTCTTGTATAAGGGGGCAAGGTGTAGGCCTTAGTGGTTTCCTTGGTCCAGTCCCCCCACCACACACATCCCGTCACACACGAAAGATGTCCTGACCATTTCACAGCTGAACAAACCGAGGCACAAAGCTAACAGCCACAGTGGGACATATGATCTCTCTTGACCCTGGTGATATCCATAAATCAGGATGCCTCAAAGAACCCGCCATTCTTCTCGGTGGTGATAGAACCTGTGTAGAAATTCAACGCAGAAAAGAGACTGGGAATTCATGGGCTAACAGAGCCCCTTAACATCAGCCTAGCACCTTCCACGGCCAGCTTGCACGCACATCTCAGGCCCAGTGTGGGGACTGGAGGCTTGAGGAGAAGCAATAGTGAGTGTCTAGACCCCACACACACCTCAGCAACTCCCCACATACATCTTGGGGGCAGTGTTGAGGAATGGAGTAATAGTCTCCCTGGTCCCTGGTCCAAGGAGGACCCTAGGTGAAGGAGAAGAATAAGAGGAGAATTGTGTGTGTGTGTGTGTGTGTGTGTGTGTGTGTGTGTGTGTGTGTGTGTGTGTGTAGGGGGCAAGGGTTCTCTGATTATTAATATCTTCTTCCATGGGGTGTGTCTACCCATTCTTTGCAGCTGGCTGGGCAGGATGGAGGGGGAGGGCTTAAGAACAATTCCTAATTCCTATGCAAACACCATCCTGGGAGAGTTGATGTCCTGATGTCCATTACTGTTGTGTGTTTTTGTGACATTTTAACTTTTAAGTTTTTTTTTTTTTTTTTTTTTTTTTTTTTTTTTTTTTTTTTTGAGACAGGCTAACCTCCAACTCATGGCAATGGCCAGTCCCCTGCCTCAGCCTCCTGAGTGCTGGACTTAGGTGTGAGCCACCGCGCTTTTAGGATATTATTTTAATGTATATGCCTGAGATGAAAGCAAATAGAGTCATCTTCCCCTTCATTGTTGCCATCGTGGGGGGCACTTGGGGACCAGGAAACAGGGAGACAGAGAGCTAGCTAGCTTTTTTTCCTGATAGCTGGGGAGCTGGCCTTTAAAACTACACTGGTCCCCGCTTCTATCTCTTGGGAGGCCACATCCCTTTCACCTACAACACATTAAGCTGTGAGTCTGTCAGCTTCCTTCCCCACCTGCAGAATGGGTTGGGGTGGAGGATTAGAGCTCGAGGGAGGACCCCAGCTGAGCGTCTGACACGTTTGTTCACACGGGCCAGCTGACTAATGTCTGGCCTAAATAGATTGGAGGTAGGATTAAGAAACACCCTTTGTTTGTAATTGTTGTTGGTTTAGGCGCTTATGTGTGACAGCAGACTCGGTCTGTAATGGCATTAAACATGATGGAATGGCCTGAAGCCTCAGAAGCCTCTGCTGAGCAGTTAACAGCTCTCATCCATCTCCCTGGACAGAGCTCCTGGACAGGACAGCAGGAGGATGGAAGATTATTTGCAGTGGATGTGGATTTGATTTGCAAGTTTTGTGAAATGACCTTGAAGTGTTTCAAAAGTAAAACTAAAAGAAACCCCAGAAGCTAACGCAAAGTCCCTTGAATGTTCTGGAAGATATGGACCTGGCTCTGTTTTTCAGCAGTGGGGGCTTCTTACTTGTGGAAGGGGCATCCCAGAGGCCTGTCCCTAGAGCCAGTTTGACTATGTGGAAGACTTCTGCCTACCGTGACTTGGTTATAAACTTGAGAAAAGTTAGAAAGCCTTTTTTTTTTTTTTTTTGGTTTTTCAAGGTCGGGTCTCCCTATAGCCCAGCCTGACTTGGAATTCCCTCTAGTCTCAGGCTGGCCTGGAACTCATGGTGATCCTCCTACCTTGCCTCCCGAGTACTGGGATTAAAGGTGTGAGTCACCATACCCAGCTTTAGAAAGTCTTTTTCTTTGCAGCCCACATGGTCTGTGGAGCAAACAGGATGATTTATAGTTTGTTGTGGAATCTCCAAGTGGGTCTGTAAGCTGTGGATTCCCAAAGCCTTCACGTCTTCCCAAATGTCCTGTCCTGGGAAACTTCAATGAAGAGTCATCCTGAGACCTTCCCCCACCCTCTCCTTTCCTTGGGAATCCTGCTCAGGTCTTCCATTTTCCAAATCTGAGATTCTCTGAGTCTGTTGACCATATCCAGTGGTCCGGCTCAATGGCACCAATTAAATTTTGTCCAATGCCCCTCTCCCCCTCCCCCTCCCCGTTCTCATACTCCCCAATACACCCCGAGCTGATTTCTAGAAGTTATGAGTAGTGAGATCATTATATATATATAGTTTTTAAGATTTTATTTATTCATTTTCAAGCAGAGAGAAGGAGAGGTAGGGAGGGAGTGATGGAGGGAGAGAGAGAGAGAGAGAGAGAGAGAGAGAGAGAGAGAGAGAGAGAGAGAGAACACCAAGGTCACCACCTTGTGGGTCTGGCTTATGGGTCCTGGGGAATTGAACCCGGGGCCTTAGGCACTGGAGGCAAGTGCCTTAACCGCTGAGCCATCTCTCCAGCCCGAGATCATTTTAACATACAGTTTTCAAGTGTGTGCATTGCTTCCTCACGGATCTGCCTGTGGTAGCACACGGAGCAGAAAGAACTCCATCCAGCAGCTCATCCTCCAGGCTGACCCCAGCAAAGGCTAAGCAGTATTCCTTCCCTTAGCCATTTCCTGCCCCTCTACCCTCACAACGGTGACATGGAAACTCGTTTTAATTTTTCTCCTTTGGGGGTCAAGGCAGACATACTTGAAAAGCTAGAATTTTTCTAAGGAAAGCCCTGTGTTATGTCCTGCAGCAGAGATGTGGTTTGTGACCACAGGTACAATGTCACAGTCAGGCACACAGAACACAGTGGGTGTGATATCCATGGCTACTGGACCTCAAAGCCCAGAGCAGGACATTCTTCCCTGGGCTTGGAGGACCATGTGGCTTCAAAGGTCCATGCCACCAAGTGGTGGGCTTGCTACAGACAGCCTGGGGGTAGTGTGGGTATGAGTCTCACAGTACACGCTTTAATCCTGCCACACACAGATCATCACTCCATAAACATCACTCCATAAAGCCAAGAGAGAGATGCTTCCTTCCAGATGGGTTATGGCGAAGCCTCTTGAAATTCCTCAAAGTAGTAACTACGGGACCAGAACAAGAAAACCACCCTCTCCGAGAAACAGGGAGGGCTGATGTACTGGGCACACCCCCTCTTCAAGGAAGGCTCAGCACCCCATGAAGCTGGAATCCCAGCTGTGTTCCTTTCATCTGAGGACGTCCCCAAGGCCAGATGGCTGGGACTTTAGGGGACATGTATGTTCAACATTGCTTTGTGTTTGAGGAGTCTTGAGGTCTGAGAACAAGCAAAGCACTTTCTAGTGAAGTGAGCAGAGTTGTAAGTTTGTGTGTGGGTGTTGCTTTTCCCCAGGCTGCAGGGTTCCTGGCACATTCCGGGCCTGCAAACAGCTCTCCTTATGGGCTTCCAGAGCACCTTTGTATCACAGAAGACCCCTGATGGTAAAGGCCAAAACAGAGGCCCTGTCCCCTTTGCCCATGGTCTAAGATGTACCCTGACATCTGTCTCAGTTCTACCACAGGATAACTAGCCTCTGATATGGATATGAGCAAAGAAAAACATCTCTAAATTCCACTTCAAGTTCTAGAAAGATATTAGGTCTTTCTGGCTTATTTTTGTCTTTATGGAAGATGTTCTTTATTTATTTGCCAGGAAAGAGAGCACCGGAGCCTCCAAGCCACTGCAAATGAACTCCAGATGTATGTGCCACTTTGAGCATCTGGTTTTACGTGGGTACTGGGGAATCAAACCCGGGTCATTAGGCTTTGCAGACAAATGCCTTAACTGCTGAGCCATATCTCTAGCCCCACATTCTCTTTTTTGACATGGTCTGGCTATTTAGCTCAGGCTAGCCCCAATCTCTGAGCTATACCCTCAACCCTAAGGTTGACAAATGATTGTCACCGTTTTGCAGAAAGGGAAACAACCTATAAGGTTGGTTGTTGGACTCCAGTACTTCCCCTTAATAAAGACCAGCCAAGATGGAATTCTTGCCTGTTCCCAAGAGAGTGGTATAATCTTTGAGCGCCAGCCCTCTCCTTGGGAGGAATTATAACCACTTTGTGGTTCAAATGGAGTGGTTAAAAACCTAACGTTATAATTTCCGGCAACATATGACAATTACCTGGGGTTTTACAAACACAGATGCTTAATCCTGGTAAGCATATCAGCATATTAAAAATAGTCCCATGCACATAATCAAACAGTAGTTCTGGAAGACCCTCCAGTGGTGGAATGATAATAGCAACCGCCACTCAATCTACAAGCATTAAAGAAGTGCCTAGCCTGTGCTTCCCGAAGCTATTACAGATGCTGGAGGCACAGCCTCTGCCCTTCTAGAAATTTCCATTCTGTTGGGCAGTCACTAAGCAAGGAGTTGGCTGTAATTTCTGACAGTGGTGAGTGATGAGATAAAACTCAAGTCTGGCAAGGTGATAAGGAGACTTGATGCTGGGGTGAGTCACAGCTTTCAGGACTGTGAGTCAATAGGCTTCTTCTGTTGCCTTAAGCTACTAAGACCAGCCATAGGCTTTGCAAGCATCTCTTCTAACTTCTAAGACATCTTCCCTCCCCCTCCCTTTTTCTTTCTCTCTCTCCTTCCTTCCTTCCTTCCTTCCTTCTTTCTTTTCTTTCTTTCTTTCTTTCTTTCTTTCTTTCTTTCTTTCTTTCTTTCTTTCTTTCTTTCTTTCTTTCTTTCTTTCTTTCTTTCTTTCTTTCTTTCTTTCTTTCTTTCTTTCTTTCTTTCTTTCTTTCTTTCTTTCTTTCTTTCTGATAGAGTCCCACTTTGTAGAATAGACTGGCCCCAAACTCATGACAGTGACAACCCTCCTTCCTCAACCTCCCAGAATTCTGGG
>PVHP010053927.1:0-10565 GCA_004024765.1 Zapus hudsonius | reverse complement strand
ATCTCTGTATCTCTGCTTGAAAAATGAATAAATAAAATATAAAAAAATTACTAAGAACTTTTAAGTGTGTGTTTGTATGTGTGTGTGTGCGCGTGTGTGTATGTTTATGATCGCGTGTGCACATGCTTGTGCATGTGTGGAGAGGCCAGAGGACAAGCTCAAGTGTTGTTTCTTAGAAAAGTTGTCCACCTTTCTGTGTGGAAGTGTTCCTCATTGACTGGCCAGTGGGCCTCAGCAAGCCTTCTGGTTTTCTTTTTTTTTAATATTTCATTTATTCATTTTCAAGCAGAGAGAGAGAGAGAGAGAGAGAGAGAGAACACCAGGGCCACCACCTTGTGAGTCTGGCTTATGTGGGTCCTGGGGAATTGAACCGGGGGCCTTAGGCACTGGAGACAAGTGCCTTAGCCGCTGAGCCATCTCTCCAGCCCTGGTTTTCTTAACAATTTGCATACATGTACCTAATGCATTTTGATCCTAATCCCCTCCTGTTTCATTCTTTTATCTCCCTTCCCTGTCCTCTTTCCACTGACTTCCTTCTTCCTACTAATCATCTCTTCTATGTGGATGGGTTTCTTTCCCCTGCTTTACCCCATATGGCAGAATATTGATGAAGCCAGGATTGTGCAAGTCTTGCACAGATGGTGATGGCTAATTGAGGACACACACACTTCAGCCACTCATGTCCCCAAAGCAGCACTCCTCCCCATGCTCTGGCTCTCTCATTCTTTCTGCCTCCTCTTCTGAAATGTTCCCCAAGCCCTGAAGAGCATGATAGAGATGTCTCATTTACGATGAGCACTCAACAGTCACTTACGCTTAGCATTTCGACAAGTTTTTAGTCTCCCCGGTCGAGTCATCAAAATCTGGAAAACTTTTCTGACTGAAGACGGTTGGCTGGAGGTCAGCCATGTAGGATGATGTTACTGCCAGAGTCTCTATGAGATTCCTGGCGAGAGCAAAGAGGATGGAGATAGGAAGAGACCCCATCGGGGAAGGTGTGCTCAGAGGTCCTAGCGACTGAGCCATGCCTGATCTCCCAGCCAGAGAGATGGACATGGTGATCTCAACTTCAGGAGTTGCATGGGGAGTGAGTAAATGCTTCCAGAGATGGAGCCCAGGCCTTCACACACTAGACAAGCACCAACCACCGAGCTCAGCCACAGGCCTCCATTCTTACTTAATAGCTTTTGTACATAAGCCCCCTAATCATGTCAACTCTTGGAATCTTCAAATAGGAGTGAGAAACGCGTACATCCAATCAAATCAGATGCCTTCAAATGTGTAGGAATCATCTGGAAATGAAAATATCACTAGATAAATAAAAACTATTATTGTAACTTGACATCTCCCCCAGCCCATAAGAACCGTCATTGCTATCGGTTGAATAGGTTCATCTGTCATCAAAGGAGGACAGGGAGGCCACACAGAACTACAGGCAGGTGCTAATCTTAATTCTTTAGGCTGTAGTCTTCTGACACTCTGGCTACTTCCCTAGGCCCTCGGGAATGAGACCACCACTGAGCTACAACTTGGCCAACTCTTAACGGCTTCAAGAGCTGTTTCCTTCATGTGATCCAGATATCCTTTTAATGTAAACAGGTATTGTGCTTGAACCTCATAAGGGTATATTTGTCCTGTTAGTCACACATTTATCTGGTTGCAATGACTAACGGTCTATGGATAATCAAAGCCTCACTCCTTAAAAATGCTATTATTCACTTTTTTCTCTAGTTAATAAGTATTAAGGCACACAAATCATTACACGGTAGCTATGTGTTATTTTTCATCAAGCCCAGGCAAGGCAAACATTGAATAGCGCTGGCCTGAAGTGAGACCAGAATTCATAAGAGTATTCACCAAAGTTATTCTTCCACCACAATAGACAGTCCTGTGGAAGTCGGGAGTGGTGGTGCACGCTTTTGAACCCAACACTCGGGAGGCAGAGGTAGGAGGTTTTCAGTAGGTTCGAGGCCACCCTGAGACTACATAGTGAATTCCAGGTCAGCCTGAGCTAGAGGGAGACCCTACCTCAAAAAAAAAAAAAAAAAAGTAAAGAAAGTCCTCTGAAAGTTGAACCACAAATTGTAATACCTTTAGAACTCAATAAAAGGATCTATGCCTAAGAATTTAGAACTAATATTCCAGTGAAGTTCTGTATAGTATAGGAAGTCCAGAGAGACACAGTTTCCCCAAATATAGAATGTGGGGTGCATGACTCCCAAGATAATTTGTAGCTCAGCAGTTAATAAATGTAACTGTCAAGGTTCTCTTAGCTCTTGGTATAAATTCCCACAGTCTAAACCAAGTACAAATGAAATTCAAAGTTTCTCCACCTATCCTTGAGCCCCTCTGGAGAATGGTACATCCTTGGAACTCAAGGCTGTCCCCACTCTGAGACCCACTTTTTGGAGGAGACTCTAACTTTTGCTTGGTTGTTTCCTCCTCTACACAGATCAAGTGTACAGGGCCAGCCCCCCACTCCCTGAATCAGTCAGCTTGGGCTGCCATAACAGAATACCTCAGGATGAAGGGCTTCAACCACAGAAATGTATCTTCTCTCATCTCTGGAGCTTGGCAGTCAGTCCAAGAGCAGAGTGCCAGCCTTCGGGTCTGGGAGGGCTCTCTTTCTCCTCACCATGTTTCTGCATGGTCTTTCTTTGGTGCATGCATACAGAGAGGAAAGGAATGAAAGGAAGGAAAGAGAAGGGCGAACACATTCAATATCCTTTCTGGTAAGGATAATAAGCCCATGGGATCAAGGATTCAGCCTGTGACTTTATCTAAGCTCAGTTGCTACACTAGAGGCCCTGTACCAATAATCTGTACATATGACCACACTGAGTCATTACAGCTTCAACATCTGAGTGGGGGGAGGACACTGTCTTTCTCCCTAGGGTGAGTTCCTGGTATCCAAGAGTCATTTTTTTCTTATCAGAGTTCAGAACGGCTTCCACAGCATCTGTCTGAGGCTTTCTTGACAATTAGCACGTTGCCACCACTAGTCTACAGATGGTATTAGTCCTGAGGACATGAACCTTGGACACTGGATTGGGCACAGGATGAGTAGGCTGGAGGTCAAAGCCTAGGGGCCACAGAATAAATGCTGGTTCCCTCTGTGCCAACAACTTCTGGCTTGGAATTCTAAGAAGTCTACCTTTGAAACCAAATTTCTAGGGTGTCCTGAAGGTCACCGTGATAGGAGAATGGAAAGCATTTTGTTTGGCAATTGTTAGGATTGATGTTGAACTTTTATAAAAATATTTTATTTATCGATTTATTTATTTGAGAGAGTATGTGTGAGAGAGAAAGAGGCAGAGAGAGAAAGAGAGAGAGAGAATGGGCACATCAGGGCCTCCAGCCACTGCAAATGAACTCCAGATACATGTGCCACCTTGTGCATCTAGCTTTACCTGGGTCCTGGGGAATCAAACTCAGGTCCTTCTGATTTGCAGGCAAACACCTTAACTGCTGAGCCATCTCTCCAGCCTGAAATCTAACTTTTAAGCATTGAAATCATGAAGATGTGTCTCTTTATTTATACTCATTCCCAGTGCCCCACAGACATAGTGGGAAAGCTGATCTAGTTCCCTCTGTGTTTTGCCTTTCCCGGCCTTAATGAATCAATCAACCAGAATTAACTAGAATTAACTAGCTCATGAGGTTTAGGATAGTTATATTAGTTTGATTCTACGTGAGATCAGGTTCTTGACTCATCACCATATCCTGACAAGAATCTCACACCATGGTGTAATATTCTCACCTAATATTTACTCCAGGCTTGTTATGTACCTATTACTGACTGGTTCTAATCACTTTACATGTACGAACTCATTTGATCTTGTCATCAAACCTGTATAATATTAGCATCATAATTTGTATTTAAGATATGAAGATTTGAAGAAGCAGAAAAAGAGAGACTATCTCTAGCTTGTCTCAGTATCATTCGGCTAGTAAGTAATAGCACTGAGACCTAAAGCTGCATACCCTCAAAATATTGCTCTCAACCATTACACCATTGCTTCCTAAAATGAGTTAATAGCTATTGATTCCTTGCCTCTTGCCATTTCTTGATCCTGTGATGTCAACGCTACAATTTCTTCATTTTTACGGGAGCAAAACTGTACTTAATGGAGGTTGATAGATTTACCCAAAGGCATACCCATAGCAAGCCAGTCTGCTGCATTTGAACTCAGTTCCTCTGACCCCAAAGCCCAGGCTCTTTGCTGGGTTAGCCTGATTTATACCACATGCTCTCCTCAAAGGACACATAGGTGGTGAGGGGGCATCTTAGAGGGACACATGGCAATGATTGCCACTGAGGAAATTTGTGCCCTGCTTTGAGTGATGGGACCATTTGAGCAAGTTCAGTGGACTCCGAGTGTACATTGTGTTTCATATTAAGAAGCTTACTTGCGTTTTGAATACTTGCGGCTTGAAATGAAATCCCAGGGTGAATCATTACCGGTGCGTTCTGACTTGAAACATGTCTTCAGTCCCAGGAAGGGTGACTGACTTCTCAGGAATGTATGAGCTACTTGAAACAGGTAAGATCCCTTTCAGTCTAATCCAACAAGATCCCAGGTCTCATGAGAAAGAAGTCGGACACCATATGAAAGTGAGTCAACTAGGAAGCTCTTCCAGTAATGATGACGCAGTGCGAAGTTGCTCAAGGCCTCATCAATATGGTTAAAAGTTGGAGAGATGATGACTTTTGGGTCTCCAACAATTACAGCACCCTTCCTACAAAGGTTCATACTGAAAAGGTTCCCTCAGAGTCATGAGGGACATGACGGACCAGAGGGGCTGGAGAGATGGCTCAGTGATTAAGGTGCTAGCCTGCAAAGCCTAAGAACCCAGGTTCGATTCCCCAGTACCCACTGAAAGCCAGATGCACAAAGTGGCTCATGCATCTGGAGTTTGTTGGCAGTGGCTGGAGACCCTGGAGTACTCATTCTCTGTGTTTCTCTTCTGTCTCTCTTTCTGCTTGCAATATATATATATACATATATATATATATGTATATATATATATTATTTTTTCAAACAGACCAGAAAACTCTCACTTTTCTACCCTTCTGCCCATCTTCTGGTACCCCTGAATAATCGGGTGTGCCATTAGCCATGACATTTCTGGTTGCTGATGCATTCCCCTGTGACATTTTGGTTCAGCATTGCTTGGGTGTTTTCCATTCTCTTTGTCGACTTTAGGACTTTGATTGCTGATCTTCACTGTCTTTGAAAATGTGGTTTAACTGCAGGATATAGCCTACAGAGAGTGGGTTAAAATAAAAATGCATAGTCAACGTGGACAAAGCTTGAGCTCATGGAGAAAGGATAGCTGTCCACACTGTATGACAGCCCAGAAAAGAGCTTGTGTCTCAAAACAAAAACACACATACAAGCCTAGTATGTTAGCACATGCCTTTAATCCCAGCACTCAGGAGGCAGAGGTAGGAGGATCACTGTGAGTTTGAGGCCAGCCTAGGACTACAGAGTGAATTCCAGGTCAGCCTGGAAAAAATTAATTAAAATTAAAATTTTAAAAATACACATACAACCTCTATAGGAAAAAAAAGACTCCCCCCAGATTTAGCCCTCATTCATGTCTATTTTTCTAACTACATTCTTTAATTTCCTTAGCTAATCAAGCCCTATATTCTTTTTTAATATTCATATTTATTTACTTGAGGGAGAGAGACAGAGAGAAAGAGTCAGGCAAAGAGAGAGAGGAGTATTGGTGCACCAGAGCCTCCTGCCACTGCAAACGAACTCAGACACATGCGCCACTTTGTGCATCTGGCTTTTTACGTGGGGGCTGAGGAATTGAACCAAAGCCAATAGGCTTGCAAGCAAGTGCCTTTAACTGCTGAGTCTTCTCTGCAGCCCAAGCCTTATATTCCTATTTATAATTAGAATATTTTTTACCAGAAAGCATAGTATCCAACTCAATTATATACAAAGAATACTGTAGCTGGAGTTCAATGTTTCTCAAATTGAGTATTCATCAGAACCTGGAAGGTTCTGAATCATGTCACCAGCACCATGTGGTAGCATAACCGTAATCCCCCACATGAGGCAGGAGGATTGCCATGAACCTGAGGCCAATCTGGGCTACATAATGAGTTCCAGGCCTACCTGGTGTACACAGCAAGACCCTGTCTGGAAAAAAATATGAAACATTGTTGGGTCACGTCCTGAAGTCTGTCATTTGGTAAGTATAGCGTTAGGCAGGAGACTTTACACTTCCAATAAGTTCCCAGGCAGTGCCAGTGCTGCCCACCCACGAACTACTGATTTTCAACCTTTTCTCACATTCTGACACACCTGGGGGAGGGAGGACACGCTGCTGGCATCTTGACCACCAATGAGCTCAGGCTGCCTGAATGAGGAGCTATTCCTTTGCCATGGTCAGAAAGTTCCCCGGGTCTTTTATGTGTAGGCAGAGCTGAAAACATCTAGCAACAGATTCTAGAACAGGAGACAGAATTTATTATCTCTCTATCTATCTATTGATCTATCCATCTATCTACCTACCTGTCTAGCTAGCTAGCTGCCTATCTATCTATCATCTATCTATCTATCATCTATCTATCTATCTATCAATCTATCTACCTACCTGCCTATCTATCTTTCTATCTACCTACTTATCTATCTGTCTGTCTGTCCATCTATCTATATGTCTACCTAACTGTATATATATCTACAACCTATCTATCTGTCTATCATCTACCTATCTATCATCTATCTATCTACCTACCTACTTATCTGTCTGTCTATCTATCTATATATCTACCTAACTATATATCTATCTACAACCTATCTATCTTATCTATCTATCTTAGGCACTTCAGAGTGTTCTCTTAACTCACAGAAGTCCTCCTGCCTCAGTGTCTGCAGTGCTGAGATTACAGACCTGCGTCACCACACCTGGCTTGGGAATTCATATTTTGATAACCGTTTGTGATAGAACTTCTCCATGGGGTAAGTTTTCTTTCCATTGTGTACCCATGTTGAAAATCATCAGCTTTTAGCTGCCCAAAAGTCAGGATTTAGATATGATATTCCCAAGAGCGAAATGGTCAAGGTCACACACATAGAACTCCTTGTGATGATCACTTTTCCTTTTTTCTCTAAGTACATGGAAGGGTGAGTAACAAGTTGGAAGTAGCAATGAAATAACAAGTCTAGAATGAACATGGTTGGCTCCTTCTTTTAGCTTTTTATTTTCTTAATAGGTTTATTTATTTGAGCCACACAGGGAGAGAGAGAGGGGGGAGAGGGAGAGGGAGAGGCAGACAGAGAGAGTATGTGAGTATGGGCATGCCATGCCAGGGCCTCCAGCCATTTCAAACTAATTCGAGATGCATGTGCCACTTTGTGTATCTGGCTTTACATGGGTACTGGGGAATCGAACTCAGGCCTTCAGGCTTTGCAAGCAAGCACCTTAACTGCTGAACCATCTCTCCAGCCCTTCTTTTAGACTTTTCTACTGCTTCTTCTCTTTTTCAAATTATTTTTATTTTCCTTTAAATGTACTTAGTTTTGATTAATCCTCCCCTTGTCTCTCCTTGATCCTTCTTCCTGCCCCACACTCCCACCTCCAGGTTTCCTCTGTTCACTTTCAGGTCATAGAAGTTCTATCACCTTCCCTACCCTTTTCCACTAAAGCCTCATTTTACCCCTTCTCCGCGTTCCCCTTCTAGTTTCCTGTCATCTGCACACTCTCACTTCTGCATAAACACACATCTACAAAGATCTGAAGCTAGGATGCACAGATGGAAAGAGAAGAGGTGGGATTTGTTTTCCTAAACATGCATGACCTCACTTAATGTAATATTTTCCAGTTCCATTCATTTCCCTGCAATTTCTCTGTTGAATTTTTTAAATATTTTATTTATTCATTTTCAAGGAGAGAGAGAGACACACAGAGAGAAAGAGAGAGAGAGAGAGAGAGAGAGAGAGAGAGAGAGAGAGAGAGAGAGAGAGAACCAGGGCCACCACCTTGTGGGTCTGGCTTATATGGGTACTGGGGAATTGAACCCAGGGCCTTAGGCACTGGAAGCAAGTGCCTTAACCGCTGAGCCATCTCTCCAGCCCTCTGTTGAATGTTTTAAAATCTTCATCATACAGCCATCTCACTGAAGATTCCTATCAGTCCTTCAAGAAACTACCATCAGTGTTCCTCAAACCAACCAATAGAGCAGAGATGGAAGAGACACTAACAAACTCTTTTTTACAAGACTAGCATTAGCCTCATAACAAAGCCAGGGAAATATAGATCAATTTAAGAAATTATACACCAAACTCCCTGATGAACATAGATGCAAATTTTCTCAACCAAATAATTGCAAACAGAAAGTAAGGATATAACAAAAAGTTCATTAACCACAATCAAGTTAGCTTTATTCCAGAGAGGCAGGAGGGCCCAACATATACCAAGCAATAAATATTACACATTACATAAATATTCAAGGGCAGAGACACATGAGCATCTCAACAGATGCAGGGAAGGTTCTCATAAAAGCCCAATATCACTTCATGATAAAAGTCCTGAAGAAAGTAGGAATAGAAGGAATATATCTCAACATTAATAAATGCTATTATGCATGGTAAACCTATAGCCAACATTATACTAAATGGGGAAAAACTCAAAGCATTTCCACTAAAGCCAGAAAGAAGACAAGTTTGCTGACTTTCTCTACTCATTAATTAGGGTATTAGAAGTCTTAGCTAGAGCAAGAAGACAGAGAAACAAATGAAAAGAATATAAATAGAAAAGGAAGCTGTCAAAGTAACCTTGTTTGCAGAAGATACAATTTTATATATGAGACCTTAAAAACTCCATCACAAAACTCTTAGAGCTGATAAACACTTTCAACAAAATTAGCATACAAAAAGCTGTAGCATCCTAGTTACCAATAATGAACAAGCTGGAGGGAAAAGTGGGGGGGGGAGAGGGGGGGAACAACCTCATTCACAACTGCCTCAATAAAAGAAAAAAGAGAAATACATGTAACCTGCTCCTCTCCTTACGCTTCAACTCTCCTGTACTTCCAAAGCCTGTGACAGAGAGGGTTGAACCCCATTGGCTGACCCTGAAGTGCCCTGATAACTTTTAATTATCTGAGGATTTTCACACTAAATGTAGATACAAAACCCAGAAATCAGAGGTTTAAGTGGACAGTGCATAGAGGGTCCCCTTAGCTCCCAGACATTCCTGGACCTAAAGGTATATGACTTAAGCCAACAGAATCAAGATCAGATATTGTACATCATCTAAGGTGTCCACTGGAGTATCAGTACTTCCTAGGTGACTACAGGTATGGACCAACTAATATGTTCTCATATAAATAAAATAAAGCGAAATAAACAAATGTTTGTACTGCAGCTATGTGCATTGGGTTAGAAAACACTGCCATTTTTAACTTCATAATATTTCTAGGTATCTAATTGTCTCCTAATAAACACCCAAGGATTCTAGAGTTGATAAGTCTGTAACTTTCACTCTAATGCATGTATATATAATTTGGCCTTCTGAATAACCAGCAGTCCATAAATATGTGTTAACTAAATGACGGATGATGAATCCATTGATGGAGTGAAGGCATTTTCAAAATCAAATACACTGCTAATAAATAAAATCACATGCTGTTATTCTAAATAAATAACTCAGTGACTATTTCCCAAGCTGAATTAATTGCCACAGCCTACAGACAGTCTTGCATTAAGGATATTAAATATGTGCAATAAGCAATAAATTTCTAAATTAATCACTTTACTCATGGCTGGGTTTGAGGCAATAAGAAGTCGAAAGAGCAGTAATCACAGTAATGGGATTCGGTGCTCCTGTGCCCTGACCAGAAGGAACGAAGTCCCTAAACCCCCACTCTGCTCCACTTTTCCAGTTTTCCACAGCAGTTAGCAGCTTCCGAAGAATATATAATTGACTTCCATGGGTTGATTTTTTTTTTGAATTTTAACCTTTTATTGACACTTTTCTTTTTTTATTTATTTTTTAATTTATTGTCCATAATGAGTTACAACATTTAGTGGGCAAACAATGAGTTGTTATCCCCAATTCCCCTCCCCATTCCTCTGGATAACCTCCTCCATGGGTCGTCTGGATCAGTCCTTGTAACAGGGGACCATGGATAGCCTAGTACTCAGCCCGGTCCTCCTGGCCCAAGTGTGTTGTTACTGAGGGGTGCCATGCCTCTGATATTCTCCCCCACCATGGCTCTCACAATCTTTCCGGCCCCTCTTCCGCTCAGTTCCCTGAGTCGTGGTGGGTGAGTATTAAGGCTGCTTTAAGGTTGTGAGCTTAGGGGTCTTTGTGTCGAAAATTGTTGGTTTCTGTCACCCTGGCTTATCCTGTGTTGATTGAATGGCTGTGGCTGTGGGTCTCTTGTTCGTCCTGTCATTCTCTGTGGGATTCCATATGGATCCTCCATGATATGACTGTGGTGGCTCATCTCTTGCCAGGATCTCAGCTATCTGCCTATGGTCGGATGGTAGGATTAGATGGGCCACAGCTCTCTCTCTGCATCCTGAAAAATACAAACACAA
>PVHP010053926.1:0-10617 GCA_004024765.1 Zapus hudsonius | reverse complement strand
ACACACACACACACACACACACACACTTTGTCCTGATTAAGGAGTACAACCTAATCACTGGCTTAAAATCACACCAGCATGTCCAACATTCTTTTTTATCAATATTGATCATCTGTGCTATTCAGCGCAAAGGCAATCTAAGGCATAGGAAACCCTTTTACAATGTTCTAGACAGGCCAATTACATGATTGTAAATTAACTTCAGAACAGAATCCTGCAGAAATTCTCTCAGGGTAGTTATTGTTAAGGTACATAAAAATATTCCTATAAAAAACCCCACCAACTCCCTTTTTCCTATTGGAAATGAAGAAGAGAAAAGCACCAACTGTTGCCTGAGGTCATCTCAAGACTCCAAGGGAATGTGTCTTTTGGTTGAACAATTGACAAAGCAAAATAGAGATAGAATCCTCCTATGTGTTTTCCTTTAGTCCACGGAATCAATCCTCTCCTAAGCTACACCCATCTTTAGACTTTTTACTTGCATGGGTTATAAATTCCTTTTATTGTTTAAACTATTACAAGTCACATTTTAATTTTTTATATTTTTATATATACACATAATGTATTTAGATCAAAATCCCTTACCATCATTCTCTCTTGCCTCCAACCCCCCATTTTTTCTGTCACTATCTACTGAAAGGTTAATATTACCATCTGCTAGGAACTGTTCCTACCCACATAACACTTCTGAACCAAATGTGTTGGGGTTTCCTTACATAAGCAAACAATTCTCAGCTTTCTGGACACCATGGGTGTCCTACAATTCAATTCATCCATGAGACTAACTGCCTGGAGTTAGCATTAGATCCCATGAGTTTAGAGCTCAGTCCCACAAGACTTTGCCCACTTGAGATGACAGCCTTAGAGCTCTGAGACCTCTATCCAACTAGCTAGAAATTCAGGAGGTTCTCACAGTCCCCTCCCCAAGTTAGATAATTTGTGACAATTACTCACAGAAGTCAGGATAACACTTTTCATTACATACCCAGATGAAGAGGAACGTGGAAAACTGTTCCAAGGGACTTGAACGAGTGCACGAGCTTCTACCTCATGGACCCTTGCAGCACATTGAGCAGTCACTAAGCTTTAGTTCTCCGGACTATGGAGGCTTCATCATCTGCCATGGCCTATTAATTAACCTGTTCTCCAGTTCCTCTCCCCTCCCCAGGATTTGGGGAGAGTGGGTCTAAAATTTCTTGTGTGTGTGTGTGTGTGTTGCCATGAAGAGGCCAGAGGAAGGCAGTAAATGTCTTCATATATTGCTCTTCTGTTCTGTCTTGTTTCCCTGAGACAGGGTATCTCATTTGATCTCAAGCTTCCTATTTGTCAGTTAGACATAGCTGACCAGTGAGCCCATCTCCACCCATTTCAAACCATCTTTTTATGGGTGTGATGGGGATCAAGGTAAGGTCCTCATGCTTGCATACCAAATAAGTGCTCTTTTGGAGCCATTTACCCACCCATTTCCCTGTGGGCTTGAAAAGTTCTAAGCCGCTACTTGAGGTTTTGTCTTTCTGACAATGAGCCCTCATCCTGAAGCTCTAAGATCTTTTCATTTGGCAAAAGGAGTTCATACCACCCAAGAAATGCCAAAGGATTGAGATACACCAAAACTCTCTTATTATCACCCCCATCACTCAGATTATTACAGGGGATTTAGAGCTCTGTATCAAGAATGGGGTCAAAGGCAAACATTAGAACAGAAGACACTCCAAGCACTCTTATCACTCAATAATGGTTAAGGATTCTAAGAGCTTTTTGTCAGATCCTGGGAATGAAAATCAAATATATAGTTCTTATCATGGCTCATCACCACTGACACTTCTCTTCAGGACTGAATGCTGCGAGCTGCAGGAAGGGGGAACCGAGTTAAGCTAGGTTGGGAAGGAGTCAGTTTCAGACAAGCATTCCAATGGTGGGTCTCCTGTGCCTCTGCTTCCCTTCTCTCCCTGCCAGTGGGGAACATTATTGTAATCTCCATTCTTGACTGAAGAAGAAAGTATTTTCTTTCATTTTAACTGTTAATACAATGTACTATATAACAATGAGCTGTATCTCCAGACCTCTTTTTTTACATTTTTCTTAAATGTTGAGACAAGGTCTCACTAAGTTGCCAAAACTGCCCTAAATGCACTCTATAGCCCAAGCAGGCTTAAAAAATATTTTTTTATTTGCCAGCAGAGAGAGATAGACAGACAAAATGGGTGCACCAGGGCCTCCAACTGCTGCAAATGAACTCCAGATGCATGTACCACTTTGTGCATCTGGATTTATGTAGGTACTGGGGAATTGAAATCAAGTCATTAGAATTTGCATGCAAGCAACTTAATTGCTAAACCATCTCTTCAGCCCCCAAGCAGGCTTTGAACTTGTGATCCTCTTGCAGTTGCCTCTCAAGTGGCTGGGAGTACAAGTCCAAACCATCAGGCCTGCCTAATGTGTTATCTATTATATACTTTATGTGTATTATTTTAACCCACCTATTCATTTATTAATTTTAATTTCTAGTTTCTTGACTTTATACATAGTTGTAAAGAGTGGTACTTGTACACACTAAAAGATCATCTGTAAAAACAAAATTGCTATAAGCACAGGATGGAATTTGAGGCTATAGTTTAACCACATAATCATAGTTGATACATGCATGTAAAACAACTTAAAAATCATTCCTTAGATTTTCTTCTTTGAAGCCCCCACCTCACAGTGATGGTAAAAATCCAGTCTCTCTCAAGATCAATGTTTCTTGCCTTGGTGACTACACATGGGAACCAAGTAGGAGAATTTAAAAACTACCAGTGCTCAAGCCACTTCCAGACATCCTGATTTATTTAATACAAATTTGGGTTCCTGGCCTTGAGATGTTTTTAAAGCTCCCCAAATGATTCTGATGTGCAACTAGAGCTGAGGACCACTGAGCCTGAAGGAGCTTTATAAATCCTATAATGCCACTAGCTCCTGGTTAAGTTACCCGGCAGGCCTTGTGGTTTATAGTCATTCAGCTTTGTATTTGATTTAAGAACTCGAAGAGTGTCTAAATCATACATTTTCATTAATTATGTATGTAACTAAATTTCGTTGTCTCCTAAAATAAAATTTCTTAACTTTATAAGCATGATTAATGTTTCTGACTATGGAAAATCCAACATGGAAACAGAAGTTTCACGAAAGCAAATCAATAGACCACAAGACAGGAAAATGTTTAATGAACACTTAAAGAAGTGTTCACTTTAGAGAGAGAAATTGCAGGGTGTCATAGTCAGGCACACACTGCTGGGATGAATCTCCAAACCAGGTATAATTTTGGGGAGGAAAGTACTTATTGAATTACAGACTCAGGGGAAGTTAAGGGAAAAGGCTGGCTCCATTTCACAGAAGCAAGCAGAGACAAAAACCCACCACCAGCACCTCAAGCAAGCAACAACATTGTAACTCACAAAAATGCAGAACTGCCAGACTGGGGTTCCGGCTTTGTTTGCATATGTATCCCTAGTATTTTGCATCCAACTTAGAAAGGGTGTCATGACCCCAGGAGGCCAGGCCAAAGTGACATCTCCTCCTGCCAGAAGGCTAGAGACAATTTATAATCATAATAAATTCTATTGGGGGACATTTACTCAAAACTACCACACAGGGCAATTAAAGATAGAGGATGTGAGCTGGGGGAATGGCTAAGTAGATAACTGCTTCCCATACAATCATGAGGACCTGAATTTGAATTCCCAGAACTCATGTAAAAGTCTAGTGTGGTAGCATGTGCCTGTCACCCCAGTATCCGAAGGGCCAGACAAGTGGATCACTAGGGTTTGCTGGCTAGCTAGTCTAGCCAAACTGGTGATTCCAGGTTCAGTGAGAGACCTGTCTGAAAAGATAGGGTGGAGAGCAAGTGAAGACACCAGCATTGACCTCTGGCTTCCAAACATGCAAGCATATGTGTGCATGAACACCCACCCACACAGGAACAAACACACACACATATGCATGCACACATGCACCGCACTCACACCAAAAAAAGAGGCAGAGGATGTAAGACAAGTACATTGAAATAATAATCTATTTCTTCTGAAAATATTTATTCCCAAATAGAAAATAAAATTACTAAATAAAAGTAAATTTAAATGTTAAATTAAAATAATTATTTCAGGCTGGAGAGATTGCTCAGTGGTTAAGGTGTTTGCCTACAAAGCAGAAGGATCTGAGTTTGATTCCCCAGTACCTACATAAAGCCAGATGCACAAGGTGATGAATGTATCTGCAGTGATCATTTGCAGTGATTGGAGGCCCTGGCATTCCCATTCTCTCTCTCTCTCTCTCTCTCTCTCTCTCTCTCTCTCTCTCTCTCTCTCTCTCTCTCTCTCTCTCTGCTTGCAAATAAATAAATTTTATTTTAAAAAAGAAAAAAAAGTTATTTTAATTGCTTGAAATCTGCAACACCTTTTCCTCTCTCCCAGTATCAAATGTTAGGGTATTTCATGTACCACAAACCCCAAGATGACCAGAGAATTTTTACATTTGTCATCTTAACATAACGTCAATTTGTGGATTTTTCTTCCTGCAGCTGAGGATGACTCAAAGCAGAAAAAAATTCCAAATGACCATGGGATAATAATGTGAAGACCTCTGTAGGCAGGCATTATATAACCTAGGAGACTACTCAAGAATGAAACGAATCAAAGAGCTGTGTCCTACTGATCTGGAAAATTCACTTCCTATCCTACCAAAGGTTCATGCATCCCCCAGTTTAGAGGTAATATGTTAGTATACTGAAGCATTGAGTTCTTTATAGGATTTTTGGCTCCATTTGAATCAGGAGCAAGTCTCCCTACTGCTGATGGCCTCAGACTGGTGTCATCCATTCCTGCCTTGCACAGTGAGATAGATTTTCCAAACGCTTAGGTCAGTCTCTAGACTCCATCATTTCAGAAAGAAGTCAACGAAGCACCAGGAAGGCTTAAAGGGGCAGCACTCTGGAAGCATAGGCAGTAGGATTGTAAGGATAGTAAGACCACCCTATCTCAAAATAAAATAAAATAAAATAAAATGGGAGCACCAAAATGGTTCAGGAGAAACCATATTTACACATTTCTCACTTATGCAAAATATAGGATATAGCTGGTAATTAAAGGATTTTCAAGTGCCCATTATGATTACAAATAGCTATTTGTTAAATTTCTCTTCTTTTTTCTTTTCAATTGGCTCCCTTGGCAAGAACCCTCCTAAATGCTTCTGTTCTCTGTAGCAGTTGGTAACTAAAAGTTACATACTTTTCCTGTGGACAGACTGAGAACCATCATAACTCCATCTAAATAGAACAAATTGTGCTAGTTTTTAAAGTATGAAAAAAGTTAAACTTTTTTTAGTTGACTTGGAAATAATTTCAAACTTATAAAACATCGTAAAAATAAAAGTAGTACAAAAAACCCTGTATACCCTTGCTCCAGAGTCACACATTCCCTATCTTTCCCCTTTTGCAAATATCACACATCATAGTACTTGCCTAAACACTTCAGTGTGTATTTCCTAAGAATTGAGATAATCTCACATAACCATAGCAGTCACTGATTGGATACCAGACACTAGGTCCATTGCTACATGCTGGATCTTTTTATTTATTAAAATGTCGTGTTTGGATATCAGACACTAGGTCCATTGTTACATGCTGGATCTTTTTGTTTATTAAAATGTCGTGTTTTGGAACTAATTTTTCTCTGAGATGCAGTTATTTGGAAGCCATTTTTTCAAGGTTTACTTTTCAGTTTTATTAGGTTGGTTCAGAAAGGAGCAGTCTCTAAGGCAACTTTGACCCACTATTGGAATGCTTTTCTATAAACTTTGCCCCATGTCCAGATGTTATCATAATCTTTTTTTCTAACTATGGGGAAGATGAACTCTGTCTGCCCTGTATAGCATCCAAGAATTTTCCTAACTGACAAGTTCAGAGACTGTTTCCCTGGCTTCCTGAAACATGGAAACTGCTAGAGGAAAACACTTCAAGAGGTAAGGACTTTGTGAACAGAGCCCCAAATGAAATTTAAGTTTTTCTGCACAGTAAAATACACCATCAGGTAAGAAAACAGCCTGCAGGATAGGACAAAATCTTTGCTAGCTATGCTACAAACAAGTGGCTGGAGAGATGTCTTAGCGAGTTTGTCTACAAAGCAGAAGTACCTCAGTTTGATTCCCCAGGACCCAGATAGAGCCAGATACACACAATGGCACATGTGTCTGGAGTTTGGTTGCAGTGGCTGGAATCCCTGGTGTGCCCCTCTCTCTCTGCCTCTTTCTCTCTCTAACACACACATTCGTTCAAATTCAACAATAAAATATTTTTTAAATGCTGCTTGAGGATCAACCTGAGTTTCACAAAAAATAAATTAAGTAAATAAATAAAATGTATAAAGAATTGCAAAACTAAAACCCTAAAAATTTATCTTCCAATCAATAAGTGTGCTGATGAACTGAATAGACACTTCTGGAAAGAAGAAACACAAATGGCCAATCAATATTTTAAAGAGTTCAACACCCTTAGTTATCAGAGGAATGAAAATTAAAACTGCTTTGAGATATCATTTCACTCCAATCAGAATGGCTAAAATAAAATCAAATGAAATGAGCTAGGGAGATGTCTCAGTGGTTAAGGCACTTGTCTGCAAAGCCTGACAGCCTATGTTCAATTCTCCAGTACCCAAGTAAAGCCAGATGCATAAAGTACCACATACACCTGGAGTTTGTTTGCAGTGGTAAAAGACCTTGTCACCCCAATTCTCATTCTCTCTCTCCCTCCTTTTCTCTCTCCAGTCATAAATAAAAAATTTTTTTTAAAAAAATCAAATTATGGGGCTGGAGAGATTGCTCAGTGGTTAAGGCATTTGCCTGCAAAGCCTAACAACCTGAGTTCAATTCCCCAGTTCCTATGTAAAGCCAGATGCACAAAGTGGCACATGCATCTGGAGTTCATTTGCAGTAGCTGGAGGCCCTGGTGTGCCCATTCTTTCTGTCTGTCTCCATTCTCTCTCTCTCTCTCTCTCTCTCTCTCTCTCTCTCTCTCTCTCTCTCTCTCTCTCTCTCTCTCTCTCTCTCTCTCTCTCCATACAAATAAATGAATGAACAAATGAATAATATTTTAAAAAATTAAATGAGAAAAAAAGAAGAAAAATTAAATGAGGGCTTGGGAGATCCCCAGTGGAAACACTTCCCATAAACATGTGATCATCTGAATTCAGATCTCCAGGCCCCAGAGACAGGAGAATTTCCTAAAATCTCATGAACCAGCTAGCCTTGCAAATGCAGAGGTGAACAAGAGACCCAACTCAAAGTAGGTGGAAGGCAAGGACTGACGTGAAAGTTGTCCTTTGGCCTCCACATATGCACCATTGCATGTGCACATAAATATACTCACACATTCCAAAAACAGAAAAAGAAAACAAATGCTGGCAAGGATATGTGAAAAGAGGCATCTTTATTTGCTGCTGGTGGGAATGTAAACTAATATAGGCACTATGGAAATCATTATGGAGTTTTCTCAAAAAAGCAAAATTGAGGGTTGGAGAGATGATGGCTCAGTAGTTAAGGCACTTGTCTGCAATGCCTAACAACCCGGGTTCAATTCCCCAGTACCCACATAAAGCCAGTTGCACAAAGTGGTGCATGCATCTGATGTGTGTTTGCAGCAGTTAGAGGCCCTGGTGCACCCATATTCTTGCTCTCTCTTTCTCTCCTTGCAAATAAATGAAATGTTTTTAATAAAACTAAAACTAAAGACAGACCCCTCTAGATTCTTAACTGCACCCCCCCCCCACACACACACATACTTACAGACTAGGAGCCTTGTTTGGACTTCCTCTCCCTGCCAGGCTGACTGAAAACTTGCTCTAGCACTGATATAAAGCAATCTTAGGATGCATGGCCTTTGGTTCCACTCTCTTAAGGATCTGTCCTGTACGGAGAACCATTATTTCATCTACTTTATCTGGTTCTTGGTGATTTACTGTGGGAGGGTAAATCTGATTCCTGTTGCTTCATCCTTGGCTGATACAATATTTTTGTCTAATCTAACTCTTTCACTTTTGACAGTGGCCTAATTTTGTCCTTTATGGTAGTTTTAGTTCCTTTAGTATAGGGTTGAGTCTAGGGTCAACATGAGTTGTCATGTGTTTTTAATTTATATTAATCTGGAACATTTCCATAGCCTTAATCTTTTATGACAATGACATTTAGGAAAATTATTGCTCCTCCCATTGATCTTGCTTTGAGTCTATCTCATTTGCAGCTCTTGTGTAGGTAGTATCAGCCACTGTGAGGTCATGAACACCATGGCCACTTTGTGTCTGGAAGACACTATTGCAAAGTACATCACCCCTTCCTTTGGTGCTTACATTCTTTCATGCCCTTCTCTAAGATGGTCCCTGAGCCTTGGAGGGTGTAATAGAAATATCCACTTAGTGCTGAACATTCCACTGTCACTTCTAAGCACTTCCATGAATTTTGAGTGTCGCCAGTGGTCACTGCCGTCTGAAGAGAGGCTTCTCCAGGTTAGACATTTTCACTCAGAAGCCTACATACATGACATAATATCTTTGTTGCAATATTCGGTCTAGAGCTGCATAATGTCTATGTCTCATCATTGGTAATGCTAATTTTGGTCACCTGTTCTATGTGTTGTCTAATTTACCCATTGCATGTATGATTAATCCTTCCCCCCTTGTAACCAAGGAGCAATCTGTGAGAAGACACAGAGATTATGGAAATCTACTGTTATTCATCAGAATTTCCCCTACAGTATCTGTTGATGATCTTCTCTGATCAGTCTTTGCCATGAGCATTCTAAAATGATCAACTCCTTATTTCCAATCCTGAACCTTGTATTGGCCCTTGGCATGCTGCAGTAAGCAAGAGCCCGTCCTTCTCCCCCTGAATCTGTCTCACTAATCAGCATGGTCTCCTGTGGTCCTCCTTTCCATTGGTACTGTGCTTCATTCATTTGGTGCTAAGATGTGCTCAATGGGAGCGCCTCAAGTTGGTTCCCCATCCTTGTATCATGTTCCCATCTTTTTTTCTACTCAAATCTGTCCTTCCAAGAATATCAAGATATTACATGCTCATCTTGCATCTCAACCTGTCCCAGAAATCATCCAAAGAATAAGTCATAGATCATAGTTTTAAACTGAAATAACCCTCTGACACACACAGTTGGTTTTACCCAAGACCAGCCTTTAGTGCTTTGGGTGAAAGATTCTTGTTTCATATGATCAATCATGAAGCACAATAATTTATAAAAGCTCTTTAATTTCATGTAATTGCATTCATCAATTTTTGAGGTTATTTCCTGTGCTATTAGAGTCCTTTTCAGAAAGTTCTTGCCTATGCTTATATCTTGATTTGTTTTTCCCAGTTTCTTTCTAGCAGTTTCAGTGTTTCAGGGTTTTTATTTTTATATTTGGGGTGTCCACGCAGGGCTCTTTCTACTGTATCTTTTAGGAAAACTGCCTTTAAGGGTAGAGTTTAGTGTATTCCTATAGGAAGGAGTGTCATGGTTTGATCCAGGTGTCCCCCACAAACAAATGAATGTGTTCTGGGTAATTGATCCTCAGCTGGTGGCAGTTTGGATTTTACAACCTCGATGGAGCTGTGTTGTTGGGGGCGGGCTTTTGGGGGTTATAAGCCAGCTTCCCCTTGCCAGTGTTGGGCACACCTTCCTGCCGCTGTTTGCAGTGCTGTGGCAGAGGTGATGTCCACCCCTCTGCTCATGCCATCGTTTTCCCTGCCAGGATGGAGTATCCCCTCAAGTCTGTAAGCCAAATAAACCCAATCCTCCACAAGCCACTTTTGCTTGGATTCTTTCAGTGCAGCAACTAGAAAGCTGACTGCAACAGTTTTGGTACCAGAAGTGGGGTCATCTGTTTCTGCTAGAACCCTGATTCTCTGGCTTTGGACCTTTTGGAAGTGATCTGCAGGAGGAATGTGGAAGGATTTGAAACCTTGTTCTAAGAGATGCCTTGCATTGAGCACAGCTTCATGGAAGAACTATGGACTGTGAGGTTTGGCTTACTAGGGTGAGAAATAACTTTGTTAGGACTGTGCCAGAAGCAGTTTGCTTGAGAGGCTTGCTGCATTCTGCCTGCCTGTGTCCTGGGAACCTGTGCAGCCTCAAAATTCTACTCATTTTTCAAGGTAGGATCTCACTTTAGCCCAGGCTGACCTGAAATTCACTATGTAGTCTCGGGTTCTTGAACTCATGATGATCCTCCTTCCTTCTACCTCTGCCTTATGAGTGATGGGATTAAAGGTATGTGCCACCTTGCCTGGTCCATTATGGCATTTTTAAGCATAGTTTGTTTCTATTGATTCCCCTTCCCCTTTCCTCTCCCCCTTAGCCACATCTGAATGAATGGTGTGTGTGTGTGTGTGTGTGTGTGTGTGTTTGTGTGTGTGTGTGTGTGTGTGTGTGTACTTTAAAAACCAGGATCCTCATATGAGAGAGAACAAGTAATATTTGTTTATTTTAATACTCATATAAAGCACCAGGCAAAGGACTCGGCATTTAAAGGCACTAGCTTGCAAAGCCTGCCAGCTTAGGTTCAATTTCCCAGACACCCACGAAAAGCTGAATTTGTTTACAAA
>PVHP010053925.1:0-10620 GCA_004024765.1 Zapus hudsonius | reverse complement strand
ATGGTCTATAACAGGGGCATGAATCAAAGAGCTGCCATAGAAGCCGACGACAGAAGTCATCTTAGGCTCTGCTTAGCTCTACCTGCCAGCCTTAACCAGGCACCTTCTCACTGACAGCCATCATCACCTTTATATATGCCTTTTGGGAAGGTCACATTTTTAGTCTTCCAAAGTTAAAACATGTCATTTATTTCTGACTATAATGTTAATACATGCTCATTGTAGGAACATTAGAAAAAGAACTAGATACCTAAAATAAATTGTCTATAACCTCATCAGCCAGCAGTAACCTCTTTTAACATCTCGGCATTTCCTTGCAGGAGTGTATTTCTTCTTTCATATTCTCAAGATCATTCCATACATGGAATCAGAAAGCTCTCATTTGTTCATTAATGCCACATCATTTTCGCCTATGCAGGGAAATTCTTCATAAATAACATTTTAAAAACTGCCTAATATTATGTTATATGGATGCAATGTAATTCACTTGTGTCTTCTCTTATAAACACTTAGATATTTAGATTGCCTTTTCTTAAATATATGAATTTTGCTTCTTATAATCTATATTGAAATCCTTGTAAATTTTTTGCTGGCTATTTTAACACATTGACATACTGTAATTTTATCATATTCCCTCCTGCTTCTTTTGTGGCTCCCTCCCTATTCCACTGAGCCCCTCCACATTCCAAGCAGTCCGTTCCTCTGATCTGATGTCTTCTTCTTTTAGTTCTCCTGTATTTTCTAAGTCAAATTGTTGATGGGCTCAATGTTTTTTATCTACAATCTCCTCTCTGATATATGATATGGATTGAAGAGAGTAAAGCTGCTATTTCAAAGACTATATATTTTTATAAAGGAAGTAGATATATAATAAGCCTGGAATATGAATTTGTTATCTAATAGACACTGAATAAATACAAATACTTATAAATATTAGTAAATGAATCCCTATAATAGTTATAGCCTTTATGGTCATGTCTGAATGTATTCTTTCTACATGCCAGCCAGCATTGACCATTTCCACTTGTAAACTTTGCAAAAAATGTGAGTGAGTTTAAACTACATATGATTACTTAATAAGGAAAGAAATTCTAGAAAAACAAAAATTCTATGAGGTTCCCTATGTATTTCTTGACATTCAAATCATACCCAACAAAACACAAGGGAAATAACAAACATTAATGCAAAAATTCAAATTATATGATATGAAGCTTTCATATATGTTAGGCATTTTCATGAAAATAATTAGATAAAGCTCACATTTCATATTTAATTAGTAACCATGAGTTAAATGTTCTGCCAATGACAAAGTTCAAAAAAAAAGTATACTGTATTACAACTAACTTCCAAATTTATAGTTTTGATTGTTTTTTATCCAATTTCACATTCCCCTTGATCCTCTCCTCACCCATCTCCCTCTTCCTGCCTCTGGCCCAAATTTTGTATCAGCTTCCTACCTTGAAGGTGAAGTTTGCTCTCCGTGCTTTGCAGAAGGACAGAGCTCACAGAGTCCAGATTGTCATAGCTGTTACAGCCCAGAGGCCCAGTGCGTGTCTCTGTGACCTGGAGTGGACATCAAGGTAGAAAAGTGTGAGACACAGTCTTTCTCAAGAGCAGATCCTGAAAATAGGTTCCCAACCAGAGGTCTTTGGCCCTGAGTCCTGTGGTGAGTCCTGAGGTCCCTGTGGCTAAGACAAGGCTTGGCTCTGGCTGAGCACACAGACTGAAGACACAACCCCTAGTTCTCTGTTCACAAGATTACAGTCTCCTAAATTGAAGCAATGTGGTGCATTTTCAAAGCACAGGCTTCTGAACTGGGAAAAAGTCTGTGTTACGCCTAGGCTGGGTGATCATTTCACTGTGTTAGGATAATCAAGTCATTTAGCTTGTCTAGGTGTCAGCAAGCTCAAGCTAATCAGTGTTTTCCAGGGAGACTGAGGTACAGGTTGGATATGCATACATGCCTCCTATGGGGAGACTTCAAAAATGGCCATCTGATTACAAAATGCTTCTATAAATTATGATGAATACACATGCATCATTATCAGACAAGAACAATACCATTACCCCCAAAGCAGCTTCAGCTACTACCCTAATCAGTAGACTCGTGGGAGAAAAATTCTGGATCTTCAGGTTGTGCATTTCCAAGACATTGTCTTCAAAGATTTGAGATGGTAGAAAATAAAAGGAAGAGCTATTCACAAAGTAACACTGGAATAAGGGTTGAGGGTGGACAAAAAAGACCCCTGCATCCCTTTGCTTACCATTATTAGAAGCTCTGTTGGCATTTACACCTTGCTGCAAAGACACAGACTCCACTGTAGGGAGTGATACCTGAGAGATAGCCAACACACATCTCTCCTTTTCTAGCTGTGAAATCTTAGACCTTTTCCTTTCTAAGCCTTAAATTCCCCATCTACATAATGTTAGTAATGCTCTTATTCATCTAAATTGGTAAAATATCATATTTTTGCAGTGTTTAGCACATTAAATATATAATAAGTAAATAAGGAACTGTGGTAAATAAGTAATAAAGAGTAATTGAGTCTTATTCTGTTTAAAAAATAATGTGCTCCTTTTTGTGCTGAATGATAGTTTAGTTCTTACTGAGTTAACACAATCCGCTTATTTTACTGAAGATATCCTGCCTGGGTGAGAGGCTGACCTTTAACAAATCTAGGGCTGAGACAGGTTCTAGTCTGCTGGGTCTTGAGTAGTTGCAAGAAATGGCAAGACAGCCAAGGGCCAAATTGAAAGCTGAAGCCAGAGTGTAAGTGTGAGAATAGTTCCTTGAGAGGCCTCTGTGCAATTTGTCTGAGAAATTCCTCCCAAGGAGGCAGACTGCACTTCCAGGATGCACAGAGGATTATCTTCTGACAGAGCTTCAATATCTCAATTCCACCTTCATTCAGGGGGCAAAAGCCACTGGTGATAATAAAAACCAGGCCTTCGCGGCTCCCAGCCTCTGATGGCTTCATAAAGATTCGTCTCTCGACTCCCTAACAACATAATCCCCCAATATAGGCGATCCTTCTCAGCTAAGCTGCTCCTTTGTTTGTCCGTCTGATTCATTTCTCTCTTTACTACCTCTCTCCTCAGTAATGTACTCCCTCCCACACGTCTCTCTTCCCCTGGTCAATTTCTGACTCATCTGCCTGAAGTCTGCCTTGACCTTCCCCCACCCTGCCTTTTTTCTCTAGAGATGTCTTGGCATGTCTTTATAAAAGGTCAAGTCTAGGTTTTATTCAGAACTCCAGAAGACTGAGAAACAAAATGCAAGTATAATCTAGTTTAAGAAAATTTAAGATGGAAAAAAAATGTGCATTGAGATTCTGAGAAGAGTATATACTTTATATCAGAAACATCTCCGCAGATTTTCTTGATAGTGGTTGTCTCTAAATTTGTTGCACTATAAACGAAAACTTGAGAGGTCAACTTAACTGTTTTAACATTGAAATAATTAAAATTAAATAAATTTACAAATTACTTCCTCAGTAGCCATAGTAAAGTATTGCATAGTCCCATGTGACCAATGACTACTTCTTGGTAAGCACAGTTGTAGGGTAGTTCCATCACTTCTGAAGGTTCTACAGAATACTGCTGGTGAGGGTAGGCATTGCTCAGCAAATAGCAGTATGCCTGTGTGCCTGTTTCTGTAAATAAAGTTTTACTGGAATATCCCCAGACTCATTTGTGAATGCAAGGTCTATGGCTTCTTTGATGCTATAATGACAGACTTCAATGTTAGCAACATAGTGCCTGCATAGCTTAAATATGTGTTAGTGCTACTTTATAGAAAATGCTTGCTGATCCCTTTATCTAGACAGTATAGTTCAAGTCCTGTTAAGCAGTCCTTTCATGCAGGAGAGTAGGAGCTATGAACATCTGAGCAAAACGTTTCAAAATGTGGACCACAGTTTTATCCTCTGTACAACGGACAGTGAGGAGGAAAGAACAGAAAACACAAGCAGTTAAAATTTGATAATTTGGGCATCACTACTTTAATTTTTATAGATATAGGATCATGAGAAAGTCATTTACCTCTTCATAGCCTCAGTTTTTTTTTCAGCTAAAAAGATGGTTGAATATAATCATTTATACAGAAGAACAGTTTAACATTAATGAGAGACCTGCTGATTATTATAAAATGACCATAGCCAGTGTGAATTTGTAATCAGTAAATATGGCCACACTCAAATTGGTCCTCATGATGTTAAAGGTCATGTGATGATAGACATCCGAGTAGTTGGCCAGGGAACCTATGAGCTACATGAGTAGGAAGCAGGCGGTTGTGTTTATCATCTGCTCACAAAATATCTACAAGGGCCGGGCGTGGTGGTGCACACCTTTAATCCAAGCACAGTAAGGGAGAGGTAGGAGGATTGCTGTGAGTTCAAGGCCACCCTGAGATGACATAGTGAATTCCAGGTCATCCTGGACTAGAACAAGACCCTACCTTGAAAAACAAATAAATAAATATCTACAGTGAGGAGCTATTGACTTGAGAACCAGCTACTTGTGTCCACCCTCCAGCTGTACCTTGATTGCTCCAGTTGATATCTGGATCTCATGGAGCCTCCTCATGGTGCCATCCCGGTCAACAAAGTAGGATGATGCAAGCTGGTGCAGAGCTTCAACGCTTTGAGTGGCATTCCCTGACTTCCGGTCGAGACGACTTTTGTCCATATACATGGTCAGTGCCTCCTCTCCTGCATGAAAAGAAAAATAAGATAAGGAAGCCTATTCAAGCTTCAGTGTTGGATGCAGGAAGAAAAGTTCCCAAGCTTAGAGGCTGACAAAAGATTTAACTTCCCAATCAATGTTGTCCATATTTCCTTCTGCTACCAAAAATCACATGGGGCAAAGTATACAGTCCAGAGATTGCTGAAAACTCACTTAGGATAAACATCACTGAAAAAACTCTCAGTCAAGGAGTTAATTGCAACTAAACTACTTTGTAATTTTCACAAGCATTGTCTCACAACATTACTCCGTTCACTTCTAAGAAAGTTCTTTTGTAAAATGATGCATTTGGAAAATATATTGATGTGGGAATTTTAGGGCTCACAGGTGTCCCCCAGAAGTATGAAACCCAAGTTTTGGATTCCACCCTTATCTTTAATGAAGAATAATAAAGATGGAATCAAGAAAGACAAATTATGAATTATTGAGTTTATTTGGGGAGAAACTACAACATGTGGAGTTTATTTAAAGGGAATTGGGACTTGGAAAGTAAGGCTAGAATGTTTCTATGTGGAAAGCATATTTCAGAAAAGTGGAAGTTAAGGAGAAACTGAGACTTAGGGAAGCCAGACTGAAGATGGGCACCTTATGGAAGGCTAGGGAAACTGAGGCTTAGAAAAGGGAGCCAGACTGAAGCAAAGCTGTGGACAAAGAGCTTAAAAAGGGGGAACATACTTGGCATTGATGCAGGATTTCCCATGGAGGGAGGCTAGGGAAAAAATGAGAGTGCCCACATGGCAGATCCAGAGTGGGAATCTGCACGTGCCCCACGGGAGTGTAAGTTTGGGGACTATAAGGCAGATATGAGAGGGAGACTAAAAGACAGGGTTATGTTTCCCCTCCCCACTCAGCCAGCTTAGTGGGGCTGGACAGAGACTCATGTGGGGAGAAGTCCAGGTCACACTGAGCCAGGGTGAGAGGGTCTCAGGAAGTGGAGAACCTAGGAAAAGAAGAAGTGGTGCATGCCAGCCTGCCACCTTTGTAGCATTTGATTTAGGTAGGTGGGGGAAAATATCTGATTTGTTACTAAATCTGGAGGATGGACCATGGGCTGGGGTCATAGCATGTTCGACTGTGGACAGCAAGGGTCGGTGAAGATCAGTGTCAGTCAGACAGGAGCTCTAGTCCAAGTTAGAAGTTTTCAGTCTTGTGCTAGGATGAGGTATCAAGTGTATTGGCATCTCCTAGTTCCCTCTGGGCCTCAATCTCTGGCTGAAACTTGCCTAGCTTTCTCCTATTCTGTCTCTATATTACCATCTACTTCTGTTTGCTCATCATCTGTTATTCCTTCTCTTCTTCTCTTCCCTCCAGGTTCCTTTTCTCATTCCTTCATCTCATCCTTCTTTTATTTATCCTCCACCAATCCTTTCCTAGATAGACAAACAGATGAACTATGGATGTGTAGATAAGAAGATAGATCAGTGAACGAGACATAAAAATTCAGAGGCAGACAGAAGTACGCAGCTAAGGAACACAATGTTCCTTGTTGTAAGGGTAAACTAAACTGTCAGCTACATGAAGGTAGATGCTATCCTTTTTAGTTATGGAAAGGAAAGTGAACAGATATCTAGATGCATGTATGAATGTTAGATATGATAGATAGATAGAGAGACATATAGATAAATAATTTGGATTAATGTATAGAGAAATGGATGGATAGATGGAAGACACATAGAAACAAATATGCAAAAATCTATAAATATACAAAGTTATAGACTTTTATCCATGAAGTTTTCGTTTGAAATGGAGGCATAATTACTGATATTATTTACAGTATAATGGCATTTATGTTTCAGAACATTAGAAAGGAAGCTGTCGATGTACGTGTCCTTCAAGTAAGATGTGTTATGTACTCCTACCTACATTCATTACTAACTTATTATGTGAAAACATTTAAGCTTTTTTCCCACAGTTTATTCATCAGTCATACTAGAGAAAAATATCACTGAATCCATTAGGATAATGAGAAAGAATAAATCCATTAATATGTGTAAAATATTGAGGAATATGCTTGGGTCACTGTTGCATTTGACAATATATTAATGGGGTTTGTGATAGTTTAAATGAATGTCCCCAATAGATTTAGGAGTTTTATTAAAGCTTGTAACTTGAAGGAGGTATCACCTTGGGTGTGTCCTAGACTCCATCCCTAAGGTATTTCTGGGGGTGGATCTGGAATTCCAGCTATACATATGTAAAGAACAGTCTGAGTGCTTTCTGGAGTTCCTGCTGTTTGGCTGCTTGAATGTGCTTGCTTTTAGAGATGCTGCTGGTGGTTTTTCTGTCTCTTTGTGGATCTGTCAGCTTCAAATAATTACATTCTTTCTGCCATCAAATTTGCCTGGTTTGGAGGTTCATCCCAGCAGCATGAGCTGACTACAACAGTTTTCTACCAGAAGTGGGGTAGAATTGCTGAGATAAATCTGATAAATCTTAGATAAATCCATGTGGAATATGGTCTTTTGGAACTTGTATGCTAGAGGAAGAATGAGAGAGAACTTGGTGCTGAAGACACCTTCCAGAGCAGTAAGCCAAGTTTTATAGACTATTCTGATGAGAGTTTGAAAATGCAAAGAACAGAGAGTGTTGCATTTGGAATCTTGGCTTATGAACTTTCAAAGGGGAAGGAGAGACCTCACATAAGTTTATTGGAACTGTGTTACTGGCATAAAGGATGGTTGCATTTCGCTGCCTGTGCCCAGAAAGTGGAATTTAAGTAATGGACTGATATGCTTGGAACTGAAAATTTTAAAATTTAAAGTTGGAAAAATTTGAGCAAGTTTAGCTTACTGGCACTGAGACTGATTGCTAATGGTGGTATTTTTAAGACATATTAACATGATTAAGGATGGCTAACTGTTTTACATTGAAACAAAGGAAAGAATGCCTGAGGTTATTTCTACCCAGGAAAGACTAATGATAAGACTATGCAAACTATTTTGGAAGGAGACAGCTGAAAGGAAGGAACCTGCTCTTCAAGGTCATGATTGTCTCTAAACAACATGGTTATGTCCTACATACCTGGTGTTGCTTTTGGAAGCAAGAAAATTACATCCATGGAGTGAATCATGAAGTACACATGGTTCCAATAGCTGCTGTTGAGATGTGGTATATGGAACAGGGCATGAAGTCCCTTATTGGTCTGTGAAGCTATTGGAAGAGGGACCTTGGTTTGCATGGAGACCTAAAATGTTTGGATATACCAGGACTGTGCAAGGGCTAACTTAGAGCACTGTTGGCTAGGGATGGAAGTTTTCCCCAGTGACTCAGCCAAGCTAGAGGGGCGAAATTTGAAAAACCGGAGACTGTCAGTCACTGGTTATAATATCAGAATTGAACTACAGATGTTTGATGTTTTTTCTAATGGTTGTTGACTTTGCATTGGTCCTGTCTCTCATTATTCCTCATAGCAGTAGGAAATACTTACTCTGTGCCATTATATGTTAAGTTTGTAACTTGTTTTGATTTTACAAGAATCACAGTTAAGAAACAGTCTTAAATCTCAGATGAGATTATTGGGACTTTGGAACAATCTTAAATTGGTAAAGATTTGGAACTTGGACTGAACACAATATACAATGTGAGATGTTTTTTAATCTATTGGGTGCCAGGGGCATGCTGTGGTAGTTTGATTACATATCTGCCAATATATTCAGGAGTTTTGTTAAGCTTGTAACTTGAAGGAGGTCTCACCTTGTGTGTATCCTAGAGTCTAGTCCTGAAGTGTTTTGGGGAGTAGAGGTGGAATTCCAGCTATGCATATTTAAGAGTAGTCTGAGTGCTTCTGGAGTTTCTGCTGCTGTTTGGATTCTTGAGTGTGTTTGCTTTTGGAATTACTGTTGCTTTCTCTCTCTCTCTCTCTCTCTCTCTCTCTCTCTCTCTCTCTCTCTCTCTCTCTCTCTCTCTCTCTCCCTCTCCCTCTCTCATAAATCCCTTTTTCCTCCCAAAAACTGCCTGAGTTGAAGGTTCATCATAGCAATGTGAGCTGACTACCATATAGGTGGAGGTCGAGCTCAATGGTAGAGTGTGATGTTAGCATGAAAAGAACCCTAAATTCAATCAGCAGTCAACCACTACCCATAAAAAAAAAGAAAACTAGACTTAAGGAAAGAAAGAAAGGAGAGAAGAGGAGGAAGGAAGAGCAGTAAGGAGGAAGAGCTTTGCCTATATAAAGATCAAAAGAACAAAGGAAAGAAAGGAGGAGAAAGAGAGAAGAAATGGAGGTGATAGAATGGAGGGAGGAATGGAGAAAAAGGAAGAGGGAAAAGAAAATGGGAAAAACTGAACGTAAAATAAATGGAAAGAAAAAAGAAGTGTAGCAAAGAGAAACAGTATGAAAAACAAAAGAAGTTAATTGATTACTAGTATTACTTATAGACACAAAACTTGGAGGGATACTACCTGACCTGTACTAGTTACCACCTCTAAGCTTTAGTTTCTTCATGCATAACTGATGATGAAATTATCCTTATAGGGTAGCCATAGAGATTTAATTAATAACATGAGGTACTTGAAGTCTACCTGGCACACAGTTAGTTGTTAGTGTAAGCTACTATTATTTGATAATACCAGCTTACATTAATTACATATTTATTTTTACATGTAATAAATTCACTAAAATGAAATCTAGAGAACAAAAACTCTTAGTACATTCTGAGACATAATGTCTGGTACCTAGGACAATTGGAGTGTTTCCAGAATACTGATGACTATGAAATGAGGAGAAAAAAAAGCAATTTCATTTAAAAAATTGTTTGTCCTTTCCTTCTCTTAAATATTTGACTTTTAAAATCCTACCTAGCTTTCTGGACCAGTTTTAATGTCATTTTATCTTGCCAGACCCTTCCTGCATCCTTGGCATATGCAAACATGTTCTCTAGAAGCTGTTTAGGTATCACTTCCTGAGCAACACCATCACCTCCAGGGAGAGGGGATCACCTCCTTTCATCACCCTCCTGCTGGTCCTCTTAGCTCAATATGTGTCTATGCTGAATATTTCATCAATGTTGATAAATTTGGCAGGCACTAGAGAAACAAATGAATAAGATGCTGAGCAATGCTGTAAGTATCACTACATACCAAGATTTAGTATGAGAAATTAACACCTTTCATTAGTAGTTTACCCATTGATTACATGTTAAAATGATAATATTTTGGGTATAGCAACTAAAATGTATTACAAATTGATTCCCACTTTTCTTTTTTAAAATGTAGCCTTGAGAAGTGTGTCTGGTTCATTGCAGCACTTGAAAAAATGATTAATATGGGGCTGGGGTGTAGTTCAGCAGAACAGTGTATGCTTAGCATCCAAAAAGCTCTAGGTTCAACCCTAGCCACCAACCCTGCCCCAACCAAAAACACACCAAAGAAAGAAGAGAGAGTGGAAGGAAGAGAGGAAGGTAGAAGGGAGGATAATATGTTACAGGCACACTTTGGAACTAGATTGCCTTCAAAATTGCCCATTACATTTTGTTTTTCATGGACAATGGGTTGTGGGAAAGGGGAATATGGACTATCTGACTCATCTTTTTAATTTTCTTAATGTATCTCTTAGGGTCTTATGAAGAGCAGATGTACAGTTATCATTTTATGGGAAAAGAGATGGAAGTGTGGACAGATGACTGGATGAGTAGATGCAACAATAGACGGGTGGAGAAATCAATGCTAAGTACAATACTATGAGTTAGAGCTAAAAGGCAGAGGAAATAAATATTCCTAGTGCCAGCTCAGGCTCTCTCAAGGGCCTGTAGAACAGAAGGTGAAACAAGCCTGTTCCCTCCGGACTGTGAGCCGGCATAAGAAAATCTTAGATCAAGAGGGGTTAATGGACTTCTTGCTGCATTATTAAGACTTAATTTCTTGTTTATTGAGAGAATG
>PVHP010053924.1:0-10587 GCA_004024765.1 Zapus hudsonius | reverse complement strand
TGCAAAATAAAAGGATAGTACATATTCTGTCACTGTAACTAGAATTATCTCAAAAATTTATTGAATAAAGTATATTCTTAAAAACCAAACAAAATGCATTGATTTCATGCAAGATTAGTCATTGTCAAACCTGAAGAATCTTACTGAATTATGAATAGAATTTAAAAATTTTATACATTTGTAAACTGACTGTGAAGGCCAGCCACATGCCATTGGGATGAATCTCCAAACAAGATGCAGTAATGGGAGGAAAGGATTTACTGAAACTACAGATCCAGGGGAAGTTCCATAACAGTGAATGAGGCTGCCCCACCTTTCACAGGTCCAAGCAGAGAGAGAAACCCATCACCAACACCACATCATACAATAGCAAACATGCAGGAGGGTCAAGGAGAAAACTCGCCTTAGGCGAGGTCTTGCAACCCTATCTCTGACTTAATAACTTCCTGAATCTCTCGAATTTCCTTCCTGCACTGCCCATACAGGAAGGGATTTTAATTTTTAGCTCTCCTGAGCATCCTTCCCCCTATTGAACAGCTGCCTTCCTGTAAATACCCTCAGATACCGACCCAAGATAATTAGAAAGATCAAGGCAACAAGAAAAACCTAACCATCACATTGACATAGACAATTTTATTGTATCAAAATGATTCAAGAAGAATGTAGTGGTCTGCCTTTCGATGATAAAATTTCCAACAATAAATTTGCAAACTCTGAGTTACATTGTAACTTTTCCTCCATTCTCTCATGTGTCACATCCCTGTAAATTTATGTCTACTGATAATTATAGGGTTAGGTGACAAAATTTGATGACACTGTAGATGAATTTAAGTATGAATCATATCACATTTCTAGGCATGTTGGTGCAGGGAAATAACTGGAATATTCCAAGCAAATTCAACCAGCAGAGGAAATTCTTGGTGAAGACTTATCTCCAGGTATGTGCAACATAGAGTTTAAGTTCTTTGATGAATTGCATATCATATCTGACTATCACATAGGGGTCCCAGGTTCTAACATAAGTCCCATGAACATACATGGACCCACTTTCAGAGATCAAGGTTAGAATTAATTAAAGTAGTGCATAAAAGAAAATGAACTTTGGAGGGTTTACCACAGATGACAAATAGTATCATGTTAGCATAAGAATGGGATAGTAAACTTCATGTTTTCATCAAGGTCAGCGCTGGCATGCAGGGTGAAGCTTTCCTCCTCAACTTGTCTTTCCTCCTCCATTAGTGCCACTGAGAGTATCTGTGCTTCCAATGTTTCTCTGTCATTCCCTGAAATTGCATCTGAGACTCTTTTTTTAGATTTCACCCTTGAAATCTACATTTTATCTGGGCAAAAGAGTCCATCATTTTTAACACTCATTCATTTTTTACCACTGTTAGCACATAACCAACTCATAGAGACCATGGCTTGAAAAATCTTTGGATTATGGAGCTATTTTTAGTTCTCATATTTATTTTGTTGGTCAAGTCCATGTTGTAAAATATTTATTGGGTCTCTTCTAATGATGGAAAATTTTTAATTTATTTTCTTTTGAATTCCATCCTTAGGAAATATATTCACCCAAATATTTTTGTATGTTTCTTCATTGCTATCTTTCTTAGGCCTTTGAAAAACTCAATTTATCAGCTTCTCTTTTGACAATATCATGTTGCCCATCTTAACATCCATGATCAGCAAACACTGTGTTCTGAGACCAATGATAAACATGTATAAACATTACTGTACATGTGTGTGTAAGAAAGATGGTATAATTATTAATAAGGACACTGAGGCTTTGAGAAGTCATGTGGTGCTTTTAAATTATACAGGTAATGTGAGAAATACTCAGAAATTAAATTCATATTCCATGAAGCATGTGATGATGTTAAAATGTATGTATGTATGATGTAACTAACTCATAAACTTTTCATTCTTGTAGGACTCCTGTATAGTAATGAGGGACTATTTAGTTAATTTGAATATTTGTGGGGGGAGGTTAGCTTTCAATGAAATGCAAATATATGGTATGCAAGATAGGATAAAGTTACTATATAATCAACATGTCATCTATTTTAAAATTCATATTTTTGAAAATGACTTGTATAAACTTGTATGAGTCTCTAAAATCCCATTATAGACATTTCTTTTGTTTTCAGACATTTCTAAAATATTTTTATTTACTCTTTTGCAAGTAAAGAGAGAGAGAACGGGTGGACCAAAGTATCTAGCCACTGAAAAGGAACTCAGGATGCATAACCACTTATGTTTCTGGCTTCAAGTGGGTACTAGGGAATCAAACCTGCATCGTTAGGCTTTGCTGGCGAGTGACTTAACCACTTAGCCATCTCTACAGACCAATTTTTTTTTTGAGGTAGGGTCTCACTATAGCCCAGGCTTACCTGGAATTCACTCTGTAGTCACATGCTGGACTCAAACTCACAGAGATCCTTCTATCTCTGCCTCCTGAGTACTGGGATTAAAAGCATGCACCAAGACTACCAGCTCGCTTTTACATTTAAACTCCAGTCTTATCACAGTGTTCTAGAAAAATTTTGAAAATATCTTTCTGTTTTCAAATAACTCATAGTAGATTTGTTTTCTCCTTGCTTTTTCATGAATTACATTTCTCATTTTGTGGTAGAATACGGAGATTTAACCTTTTTCTAAAAGAGAAAAAATAATACAGAATAGTGACTTTTGCTTCATAAAAGCAAGTGTGCAATATTTCTCAAGTACTGTTAGAAGAGTTCTCTCGGGTAGGCTCAGTGAGGGAAGGCATATCAGCATGACTCTAAGCTTGTACCTTTGAATAGTCACATACCTCCTCTTTATTTGAAAAGAAACACAATAAGGTTACTTTTCTCAGGTTGGAGATATGGCTCAGGGGTTAAAATTACTTGCTTTTAATTCCTGACATTCTGGATTCAATTCCCTAGTAGTCACATAAAGCCAGATTCACAAAATGGTACATGCTTCTGGAGTTTGTGTATGAGGGGAGAAGGCCCTGGCTCTGCCATTAATTCTCTCTCTCTCTCTCTCTCTCTCTCTCTCTCTCTCTCTCTCTCTCTCTCTCTCTCTCATCTTCCTTAAATAAAGAAATATTTTTAAAAAGATATTGCCTTTTCCCACAATTTACAAATCATGACTACAAATAACTAAGAGAGGACTGAAGTCATTTGAAAAATCGTTGAGATAGTTTTCCATTGAGTCTCTCCCCTTACCCTGGTTGAAGTTCACTAACAAATCCTCAGGTCAGAGCAAGGCCTGCATGTTCTAACAATGATTACCAGTCCAATGATGTCTGATGTGGCAGGGCATACAATGTGTTCATTTAAAAAAATGTGATGACGAATCACTCCCGTATTGCTGAGGCTAGTGCATGAAGACTGGAGATAATTACAGAGACTTGGAGATCTCTGGAGAGTTCCCCTATGAGAATATCTACCCCCTCATGAAGTTATACTGAGGGAGAGGCAATTAATCCTGTGGGGATTAAGCTGTCTAGTATCTTTTTAAAATAAAATCTGGAACTGATAGAGATTAATGAGGAAAAAGAAAACATGGGCAGATATGAAACTCTTTTTATCGCTTATTTTTTCTGAATTCGTCATTTATTCTAGCTACTGATTCACATATTTTTAAACTTATTTATTGTTAATAATTAGATGCATTGTATGAGCAAGTCTTGTGATGGTACCCTTGTTTCCCTCCTCCCTGTCCCCAAGCCGCTGATGCCCTCCTCAGTGGGCTTCCTGGAACACTCCATGGGATGGGGATTATGAATTGTACAAGCCATAGCCAGTTTCTTTTCTTTTCTTTTCTTTCTTTCTTTCTTTCTTTCTTTCTTCTTTCTTTTTTTGTGTGTGCTATTGTTGTTGTTAAGGAGGCAATGCCTCTGGATGTTCCCACACACACCAATATACCTTGTTATAAACTGGTTGTGGTAGTGCATGTCAATAATCCAGCACTTGGGAGTGGAGGCAGGATGATCAAAAATACAAGGAAACTTTCTGCCTCATAGTGAGTTTGAGGCAAGTTTGGGCTACATATGATCTGACTCAAAACAAAACACTATATTGACAAATTCTTTACTGTGTTGATCTTTTTATTAAATTTTAAATCTTACTAACTGTTCATGGTAGTGTGAATTAGTCCTACTACCACAGAAATCATTATGGAAGTTTCTCAAAATAATATAATTAAAAATTTCTATGTGACCTAGTCATACTACTTCTAAATATTTACCAAAAAATAATCAGTCAGGTTCCTAAAGAGTTAAGTATGTGTTACTACACTATTCACAATAGCTGAATTATGGAACCAGCCTAGGGACCCATCAATAGATGAATGGATTTAAAAAATGTGGTATATGGACAATGTAGCTTTACTCAGCCATACACAAGAACAAAGTTTTGTCATTGGCAGGACAATGGGTGGTGCTAGAGAATGTTGAGTTAAATGAAATAAGCCAATCTCATAAAGTGAATCTCTATCATACAATTTTTCTCATATTTAGAAGCTAGCCTCTTTTTTAATACTCTCATTCCTCTCTGTCTTTAAATTTGAGAATTTAATCCATTTACATTCAATACAACTATTGATAATCAAGGTTTTTCTAGAAGTATGTGGGTATGGGTTTTCTAATTTTATTTAGAGTCTTTTCATTTTATCTTTCTTATACTATACTGTTAAATGATTTAATCTGGAAGTGCTATTCTTTTCTTTGTCTAGTGTATTTTTTGCTTTGTAATTACTGTGAAACATAAAATACTTTTTTGACTATAGCAATAGATTTTTTTTCAGAAATGATAGCTCCTTAATGTGAGAAAAGTAAGAAAACTAAACTAGTGATATATTCTGTCCTATCTTGATTTATTTGTTTTCTTATTTATTTGAGAGGGGGGAGAGAGAATATAGGCATGCCAAAGCCTCCTGCCATTGCAAACAAACTTCAGACATGCATCACTTAAAGCATCTGCCTTTACATGAGCACTGTTGAATCAAACTTGGGATTTGCAAGCAAGCAACTTTAACATCTGAGCCATCTTGAATTTTTGACATCTCATTTTACACTTTTATATATGCATTATTAATGAATTATTGTACTTAGTGTTTTAAGCATATATATATACATATATAATTATGTCACATGTTTAAAATGCTGCATAATTATTATAATTATTGTTACAATAGAGTTTCATATCTTCCCATGTTTTCTTTTTCCTCATTAATCTCTATCAGTTCCATTTATAATTGTTTATAGAAAAGATTGGTGAACATATATTCTCTCAGATTTTGTCTAGAAATGTTTTTATCTTTCCTGCACTTCAAAATGCTTATTTTTAAGTACAGTATCCTTGAATTGCATCTATTTTTAATTTAGTGTTATGATAAATCCCTTGGTACTCTTTTCTAGTCTACAGGGGTTCTGTTGAGAAGTCTACCGTCAGGTGAACTAGACACCACTATGTGTAATGCGTTTCTTCCTCCTCCTCTTCCTCCTCCTCCTCCTCCTCCTTTTCCTTCTCCTCCTTCTCCTCCTCCTCCTCCTCCTCCTCCTCCTCTTCTTCTTCTTCTTCTTCTTCTTCTTCTTCTTCTTCTTTTTTACTTGAGGCCTTTCTTTTTATTTTTCACCTTTGAAAGCTCAATTTCAACATGTCTGACAGTAGGCTTGGTTAAGTTAAATTTTGTTTAGTGACTTTTGGCATCCTTTTATCTGGATATTTTTATCCTTCAAGGAAGTTTTCTGTTATAATTTCGTTGAATAAATTTCCTTCTCCCTTTGGCATTATCAAGAACACCTTGAAGCCCAGTAATCTGAATATTTAAGTATCTAATACTAGCCCAAACTTACTGTCAGCTTTTCTCATCCTTTTGATTATCTACATTTTTCTAAACTGTTTTTGTGTTTGAAAATATTTGTCTTCAAAGAAACAGGTCTATCACCTGTCTTATTTATTCAGCTTTGATAGCTTCAAAAATACTTAGTTTTCATGAGAGAGTTTTTCAGTTTAAGGATTTCTTTTTTATTATTGACAATATTTATACATGTATATGATGTGTTATGATCATACTTCCAATCTCTTCTACTCCTCCACTTTGCCTTTCTCAACAAAGAACACTTTCCAAGTAGTCCCTCTTCCATTTTATGGTCTTTTTTTCTTGGTTTTGCAAAGTAGGGTCTCACTCTAGCCCAGGCTGACCTGAAATTCACTATGTAGCCTCATGGTGGCTTTGAACTCAGAATAATCCTCTGACCTCAGCCTTCTGAGTGTTGGATTAAAGGCTTGTGTCACCACACCTAGATATTTTTATATGTTTTTGTCCCTTCATCATCTATATGAAAATGTTGACCAGCCCTGTATTGTGTAGGACTGGTGCAGATAATGACAGCTGCTGTGGGGTCATGAATGCAATGACCGGAATGTTCAGAAAATAGCATGTCTTTGATGTTGGAACTGATAACTGAATCACTTCCCTGTTTTCTTGAAGCTCACTTACTTCCTTCAAAGAGTGTTCCCATAAAAATTCTATTATACTTATTCAGATCTGGTTACTTTTGAATACCTCATTTCAGCTAGTAAGATAATGGTTTTACAAAAACTTTTAATACTTCTGGTGTATACTGTCATATGGCTGCACATGGATTAGACATTTATTCTAATCTATTCAATCTGACTACATTTGTGACTAAATTTAGAGCAAGCAACTTGTTCTTTCTGAACCTTAGTCACTTCTGATATTTTTGCACTGAATGACTACCACTTCCAGGTCTGGCAGTAAACTAATTTTTATTGCTACTGCTTCAGTACTAAAGAACAATGTAAGTCAAGATTTGTTCTAATCAACAATTGCTTTAATATTCAAGTGATTCAAGAGTGTGTCAACTATAGTCTATGCCAACAAATTTATATCTTGGTTTAAAGTAGGTCCAAGTTTATAGCCAGAGCTACTAAACTGTGTTGAGACACTGCAGGGTTTTGCCTGGTTCTGGGAAACATTGCCATGGAGAGGTCGGTTGCAGGCTTCTATGCCATACTTAGACGCTCCAACACATAATGAGATCCATCCACATGCTCTCAACTCACAGTGTGACAAGAAGAATGCACTACTGGGGAATGTGCACAATGTGTATTGCTATGCACTGACTATAGCTCAGGTGTGTTCATTGTCCAAGATGGCCGTAACCAATCACAGGTAAAATAGATATGTGAGAGAGTGGGGTCACATATCCTACCCAGTAAGCAGAGGCTCTGTGGCTTTTTTATCAACCTGGCCCTAAATTACACTACAAAACCTCAATCTTAAAACCCTAATGACATCTATGAATATGTCCCTATTTGACACAATCCCATTTGAGGTCGGAATCATGTTGGTGTAGGCAGGCCTTTGGCTACCTGGGCTGACACTAAACTGGATTTTACCTGTGTATCAGATCCACATATTCAGATACAGGTCACAAGACCCATGAAATAGCTTCATCACTATAAACCCATTCTGATTATCTTCAACTAAGATTTAGGCCTCTTCTGAGTCCAAGGACCACCAGAGATCCATGTGTGAGCTCAGGCCAGGAAACATCTGTTTCTCGATATTAGCACCTCTTTCTCAGCAAAAATATCATAGTTAAATATATGTTCTCTCACTTTTAATTTTAATGAGAGATATAGATTTCAAACATAAGCTTCTCACACAAGAAAGGAGCTAATAATATCCTACCATCCTCATAGGAATTATAAGATTATTGCATTTCATATTCATAAAATATAAAAATTATAACATTTCAGGGGTACCTGCTATACATATTAATATTCATTACTTATCAAATGTGATAGAGTGCCAAAGTACTCCATCTACTTCATATTTTCTCATCCCAGTTATGCTCAGCAGAACATAAAGAGAGTACTCGGTGATGAGCTGGGATCATTGCTAGGTTGCTTGGAACAGAGGCTTTAGTCTTAAATTGTCTCCTCTCCTGCCATGGTAATCACTAGACATGGAGTTTCAGTAGGTACAGCTCCCAAATCTTGGTGTCTACTTCAGTGGGGGTCTTTTGTTGCACATATAGAGAGACACCTAATTACTCAAAACAACTCATACAACCTGTGTGATGTAAAAGTGTTGTATTAATGAGAAACAAATCCAATTGGAGAATAAATGATGACCTCTCCTATATCACACCCTAATATTTGGTATTTGTATTATTGTACATGAAACAAACATAACTAGTCAATGATATTTGGTGGAAGCAGAGAGCACTGATATACAATATAGAGAGCTGTCACAAGAATGCTGAGCACACTGCTATATGGAAGGGACCAGCAAGTCAAAAAGTCCTCATCTGTGCAATAGTGGCACTAAACCAAGAAGGGGAATCAATGGCTTACTGGTTGGCTAAAAGATCTTCTTAGCGACAAGGAACCATTAACTTTAACTGGGATCCATGGAAAAATCCTAAGGGGGCCAAGAACTCAGGCTCCTAGGGGAGTTCCTTGTGTCCATATTTGTTTCATACTTACCCTGTGCAGAAAAATGCTGGCTCATAGGGAATAGCACTGAATCATGGTAATCAAGTGTTGACTCTAAGTGTTCCTATATCAGACATCTATTCAATGTTCTAGCATTTAACACATATTCTATTACTCGGTTTGGAGATAGCAAATAACTTTGTTTCTTCCCTGTTAGTGAATACCTTCAGAAGCTATTGTTACTTCAACTGGCAATGTTAGCAATACTTCTTCAATACCCTACCCAACAGACATCTCTGTTTTTCCATAAAAAAGTTTTCTTCTTGGGGAAATTGTTCACCTTTCCCGTGTATGTACCTGATATCACACTGGCACATTTCATTGGTATGATGCTGACATCCTAGTAATGGAAATCAACATTATAAATAACTTCAGATTTACAGATTGAGAATATCCACATACACTGATGGGGAAAGAAGTTCCTTGGAAAGTCTGTTAAGTCAAATGTAGTCTATCTTAGAAGTAAGCAAAAGACATAAATGTACACAAAGGAAGACCAATAGTGAATGGCCAGGAGTTTTTTAATCATGCAATTAAATTAAGACCTGAGAACAACCACAGCAGACAGTTATATGACACTTCATTTGGGTAAATATGCCACACACACATGTGCAGGTGTCCTCACTGTACAACTGCATATACTTTTATTATCCATGGGTTCCTCCTGGGGCGCAAGATGGTGGACAAGTAACAGCGTTGCCAGGACTCTCTCCATAAAGGTTTGATTTTCTAGCTGGGATCCAAAACCCAGACCCAAGCCCAGCCTCTCCACAGCTACGGCACCAGCCCACACAGGGTTACCCAGTGGCTCTCTGCTCCCCAGAGGAACAGAGAGCCGCCCCACCTCCTCCACCCAAAGCTCCCAACATTGTCTCCTCCCAGCCGGTTCCAAGCCCTGTTGGCTGAGCACCTTTCCCTCACAGGGCTCCTTCCCTCCAGCACCCGATCCTCTGGCGCACTTCTCTCCATGACCCCCCCCCACATACACAGGCAGACACCATCCTTGGGCAAACTGACCTAGCATGGTTCCAGGGCCAGACCTCAGGCAGATACCTGGGAACCTCGGCAGAGGCCGGTTCAGACAGGCACCTACCAGGAGGGCACAGGCGGTCTCGGAGAGTACCAGGGACCACCTGCCACTGCCAGGTGGGAAGACACTTGGCTCTATAGTTGGGGGTTCTGGGGCTGATTCTACTGCAGCATACCAATTGGGGACAGGGGCCAATGAGGTGGCTCTAAGACTAAACAGTCACATAGAGAGGGATCCAGACGGGTAAAGATCTAAGCCTGTCTGGAGACAGAACATCCTAACAGGAAAGACCTCTGTTTAAGATCAAACCTGGTGATCATTCCACTGGAAGTAAAGTGGGCTGAATAGCACTCCCCATGGTGCCTGAGTCCCACTCTCCTACCTGGACATGGGCAGAAATCAATGAAAAAAAACCCACAGAAATTAAAGACAGATCTCCCCAACTCAGGGCCTCTAGTCCAATTATGGAACAGGAAAGTGACAAAGAAGTGGAGACAACAAAAATGCAATCCCGAAGAGAGAATAATATGAATCCTGACCACAAGTGCAATGCAAACATAAAGCAGTTAAAGGCTGATATGCAAACTATGAAAAAAGACATGAATGAGCCATAAGTAGTCTGACCACAATTCCTACTGGGAGAGAACAGCAAACCAAGAAAGGAGCACTTGTGCAATGGAGGAGCCTAGGCCTGGGGGAGGCAATCTATAGCTATTAAATTCGGCCAAATATTCCACTTAGTGAAGGGAAACCCTTGATTGGAACTGGGGATTCAGGGCGATATGCACCGGATCCCATACTCTTGGGCTCCCAAGAAAAGATGCACTATGCGAGTAACTGACTGGGAGGCTACTAAAAATAGAATCTAGGTAATCCAGAATGGTGTATATTTATTAACCTATACTGATCTCACTCTCTGATGGAGATTGTGCTTGTATTTTTCAGGATGCAGCAAGAGAGCTGTGGCCTATATAACCCTACCAACTGACCGCAGGCAGAAAGCTGAGATCCTGGCAAGAGATGAGCCACCACAGT
>PVHP010053923.1:0-10584 GCA_004024765.1 Zapus hudsonius | reverse complement strand
AGCTTGCTAAGTGCAGGCTCTGAGGCCGCCAGCACCCAGGGTCACCAGGTGAGTGAGTCCAGTCCTCTCCTGCCTAAGCCTACAGGAAAGTTGTTGTAGACAGTCTAAACCCTATGGAACATTCTAGAAGCTAAGGCATGGCTGGGCCTGCCGAAAGCCAGGGACAGACTCCAAGCATCAAGTGGCCCAGCTCTCTTGTGAGGGTGAAGTGGCCCTGGAAAGGGCCTTTGTGTGTGTGTGTGTGTGTGTGTGTGTGTGTGTGTGTGTGTGCGCGGGCGTGGCACCCTCAGTACTCCTGAGAGGTCTGGCCGGGCTTCCTGGCGCCGGCCCCGGGCTCTGGCTGGGGCACCACCGAGGCGCCGGTCTTCTTGGGCAGCAGCACAGCCTGGATGTTGGGCAGCACGCCGCCCTGCGCGATCGTCACGCGGCCCAGCAGCTTGTTCAGCTCCTCGTCGTTGCGGATGGCCAACTGCAGGTGGCGCGGGATGATGCGCGTCTTCTTGTTGTCCCGCGCAGCGATGCCCGCCAGCTCCAGGATCTCAGCCGTCAGGTACTCCAGCACAGCCGCCAGGTAGACTGGAGCGCCGGCGCCTACGCGCTCCGAGTAGTTGCCCTTGCGCAGCAGCCGGTGCACCCGACCCACGGGGAACTGCAGCCCCGCACGCGACGACCGCGAAGACCTCGACCTGGCCTTGGAGCGCATCTTGCCGTCCTGCTTGCCACGACCCGACATCTTCAGACCAGAGGTGAAGGAAGCAGAGAACCAGGAGACAGGAAAGGCGACAACAACGACTCTAGTCGCCCCAGCAAGTCTTTATATATGTTCCGGAGGTAGGTCACGTGGTGCCTTCTGATTGGAATGCACCCTTAGCCAATTAGAACAAGAGAATGGCACCTCCTAATTTGCATGCGTTGCCGGCATTTTCTCCAATCAGAACAAGAGACGCTGGATCCTTCATTTGAATAGTGGACTCTGAAAAACTGGCCTTTTTGTTGGCAACGCCTCAGTTAGAAGCCCAAACTGCCAAACCAACTGCCCAAAAAGTTTTTGTATCTTTGTCATTGTCACGAGTTATATGTTTATATGCATGGACCAAGTAGAATATATTTGTAATGCGAAGTCAATTTACAAGGCAAAAAATACAGTGAAGTTGATGTGTGCCCGGTTATGTCATGGAAGCAGCCATGTTCTCATACAAGCTTTATGACGCCACATAGCCTCGTGTTACTGTGAATGCCTTCGACCTGAGGGAGTCTGTTGAGCGGTTTTCCATAGTGGGTCTACTGGTAATGACCTTCCTTAGCATTTGTTTATTGAAGAATTAATTTCTTTTCTAAAAAAAAATGGATTAGCTAGATACAGAATGTTTGATCAACAGGTTTTTTTTTCTTTTTCTGTCAATGCTGTGAATATGTCGTTCCGCTACTTTTTGGTTTCCAAAAGTCTAAATGATAAGTTGTCTATTCATGTTGTTGACATTCTCGTGTATATGACAAGCCACTTCTTATTTGCTTTCTTAATTGTCTGTGTCTGTCTTTTGACAGTTAATCAAAACCTGCTTTAAGGGTTTCTTTTGAGTTTTTTGAGCTTGTTTGAATATGCAGGATTTTTCAAATCTGTTACTTTTCCAATCAAATATTCTGTCTTATATTCTTTTCTCCTCCTAGTACACTGTTCCAATCAAGGTTCTCCAGAGAGATCGTTGACAAGGGGGTTACTCTACTAATTATCTCATTTGATGATGAAGGCTGTGAAGTCCTACAATAGACCATAGAAGCACAGTCCTGTTAATATCTAAATTCTAACCAAGGAAGTTGACAGCGTAATTTAATCCAATGCCAAATCTTGAGGTCCTTCAAGGAGGGGGATTATGCAAGGACCCAGTGATCTAAGACAGAAGAACCTGAAATTGTGATATTCAAGGATAGGAAAAGAAGGGCATTGTATGGTTTGAATGTTTGTGTCCTCAAAAACCTCATGCTGAAATTTGGATTTTACTATGATGAACATGTGGCAGTTTATAGAGCCTTGTTCCTTTTTGTTCTTTTACTGGATGAGACCAGCACTTCTCTCCTTCAGAGGATGCATCAAGTCAAGGTGTCAAGCCCAGTCATCATCCCACAGAACTATGGTAAGGATATTTACACTCTTGATAAAGTACTGGGTCAAATATCCTCTTATATAAGAAAGGAAGCCAGGAAGAAAAGAACCAAACTGAATTCCAGGTCTGGAAGATGAAGGAATTCACCCGTCCTCAAGTGTTTATCCATGGGGGGGTCCACAGCCAATGGATGGTGCCTGACCATGTTCAGGGTGAGAAACTCTCAGTTAACCCTGGATCAGAGAATCTTCCTATGCAAATACTGAACCACCTGTGCTATCCTTGCAGCAGAATGCAACCTAATTGTGTCCTGAAGGCCTCGAGATAATGAAAGCACTAGCAGAATTAATCAGGCTCTGCCTTATCTGAGTCTCACGTAAGCCAGTCCTGTTGATGGATATCCAAGACCACATTTACCAAATTGCATATGTTGTTTCCTGGTTCTCTTAAGAGTGTTCCTTATACAATTTTTGCATGTTCATGTCCACTTCTCGGTGTCAGTGATGAGACCTATCCAATTGTGGGAGACAGAAATTGGCTAGGCAGCCTAGGGGGGACAGGACCCCAAGGTAAATAGCTTGCTTCTGGCTAAATATGCAGGAATTGTCAAATTTGGCCAGAGTCCTTCCTACTCCGGCAAAAGTTTAATCTGCTGTGGCTTTTAGAACCACAGGAAACAGATGCCAATTTAAACTCAGACTTTTAAAAACTGTTTTGTCCTTAAGATGCTGAGCCAGTTTCTAGGTTCACAATAACAAAGCTTTGGGTCTCATACTATGTTTTTCATATTCCTTTGTACATAAATTGTTTTACTTGCTTTCATGACTTTTATTCCAAATCTAACAGGTAGTAAATAGTCTATATCTGTGCATTAGATAAACATTTTAAGTCAACCCTAATTATTTCTTTTTTTTAAAATATTTTTATTTACTTGAAAGAGAGGGAGAGAGAGAGAGAGAGAGAGAGAGAGAGAGAGAGAGAGAGAGAGAGAGAATTGGCACACCAGGCCTCCAAGCCACTACAAACAAACTCCAGATGCATGGACCACCTTGTGCATCTGGCTTTATGTGGGTACTCAGGTCCTTCTGCTTTATAGGCAAGCGCTTTAACTGCTGAGCCATCTCTCCAATCCCTATTTCTTTAAACTATTATTAAAAAAAATCTTAGAGCCAAGCATGGTGGCACTTAGGAGGCAGGGGTAGGAAGATCACCGTGAGTTCCAGGTCACCCTGAGACTACATAGTAAATTCCAGGTCAGCCTGGGCTAGAGTGAGACCCTACCTTGAAAAACAAAGAAAAAAATCTTGAATATTAAATGCTAAATTGACTATTAAAAATCAATAAGATAACTGATAAAAATGTTTTTTAGATGGTTAAAGAACTTTTGGTTGGTTCTCTATAATTTTTGTTGGTTTTTCAAGATAGGGTCTTACTTTAGCCCAGGCTGACCTGGAACTCACTCTGTAGCTCCAGGCTGGTCTCAAACTCACAGCAATCCTCCTACATCAGCCTCCAGAGTGGTGGGATTAAAGGTGTGTGCCACCATGCCCTGTTCTGGTTCTCTTATCATTTTATGCTGAAATAATTAAATGATAAAACATATAGTTTTAAATCTCTAGTTAATATTCTAAAAGAAAAAACAAAGATTTAGGAGACATTCCAATATATCCTCCTTTGCTTTATTCATGGGTAGCCATACATCTTCAACATAGATTTCCCTGAACTACATCTAAATACAATCTAGAAAGCTCTTTGTTGCTCTAAACAACAAAAAATGCTATGCCAGCTCCTGCACTGCCAGCCTCCTGGGGATAGTCTGTACTGAGAGGTTGCTACACACCTCTCTCTCCTCACCTTGCCTGGCTGGAGACCTCCTCTTCTACCTCAAAACACCTGCCAGATGGAGGATCTGCATTTGTCTAAGGTGACTTCCTCTTCCTGTCCCTGGGACACTTTAAAGCTCTTTCACAGCCTGTTCTTGACTTAATTGGATTTCTAGTTTACACTCTCCACTAAGACACTTCTTTTGATGTATATACCATCAAAACCAATAATAACGAACCTCTTTTCACACATGACCTACTTCAATGACCTTGACAATTGTTTCTGTTGTCTTTTCTCTGAACAGCAATGAGAATTTTTAATTAGAAGAAAATTTGTTTTTTTTATTAAATTTTCTATTAGCAGACAAAGAACTGGGTTTCATTATGGCATTTTTCAAACACAGTGTTTATGTTTCTCTTACCCTTTCTCCCCAGTCTCCCCCACCATAGTCTAGCTTCACCTCTCCTTTCTCTTCTATACCCACTCTCACATCCCCTAATTACACACATAGAAATATCAAAAGTTAAAATCATATATGAGAAGAACGTGTGATGTTTTTGTCTTTCTGGGCCTGGGTTGCCTCACTTAGTACAATCTTTTACAGTTCCTTTCATCTTCCTGCAAGTTCCATAATTTTATTTTTCCTCACAATGTACCACATTTTCATTATCCAGTCATCAGTTGACGAACATCTAAAGTGATTACATTTCCTAGCCATCGTGAATAATACAGCAGCAATGAACATGGATGTGCAAGTATCTCTGTCATAGGATAGAGTCCTTTGGGTTAATGCCTAGGAGTAGTTTAGCTGAGTCATATGTTAGATTGATTGTCAACTGTATGATTTCCATCGTGGCTGCACTGCACCAGTTTACATTCCCACCAACGGTGGATTGCGGTTTCCCTTTCTCCTTATCCTCCCCAGCATTACTTGTTTAAAAACATGGAAGGCATCAGGAATTCCCGTGTCATCCTTGAGTAGAAGCAGTGCCGATCTCTGTATCATTCTGATTTTAGCATGTATGCTGCTGAAGTAAGCACCAATGGGATTCTCAAATGCAGAATTTACCATGTAGTCCTTTATTTCCATTTGATTCTCGGTTTTCTTAGTGTAAACCCCAAATGCTTTGCAGGGCTCTTAATGATCTCAGTGATCAAGCCCCAGCCCTCCACCTAACCCCTCATCTTCCTGCCCAGTTCCTTCTTCACCCTCTATGGCCCTCTGTGCTCTGTTCTCTGCCCCCCCAAGTCTTGTTCTCATCCTGAAATAGAAGTTAAAACAGGGCTGGAGAGATGGTTCATCAGTTGAAGGTGCTTCCTTGCTTGCCATGCCTAAAAGCCTAAATGCCTGGGTTTGATTCCCCAGTATCCACAGAAAGCCAGATGCACAAAGTGGTGCATGTGTCTGAAGTTCCTTTGCAGTGGCTGGAGACCCTGGTCTACCCATATTCTCTTTTTGTCTGTCTGTCTCTCTCTCTCTCTAGTAAATAAAACTTTTTTAAAATTAAGAAAAAAGTTGAGTCCCCTGTTGCAAGGACTGATTCAGATGGCCCACAGAGGAGGATATCCAGTTGAGTGGGGGTGGGGAAGAGGGGCATTGGGGAACTAGGGATAACAACTCATTGTTTGCACATTAAATAATGCAACTCATTATGGACAATAAAAAAAAGAAAGAAAGAAAAAAGTTGAAACACTGGTGATTCCAACTTCCTATTCTAAGTTCCTATAGCCATTTGTATTTATTTTTTCCTAGTGGTCACCACAACCAGAAAAATATGAAATGTTTCTTTATGCTCCTTTGCCTAGCTCTCTTCTCTTCTAGGCTGGAGACTCCATTAAGGCAAAACCTTCCGTGGCCTCATGTGTAACATGTTGTCAGACTGCAGCACAGGACCTGGCAAAGATCCAGGAATTAAATGAAGGACTAATGAGCAGAGCGATGGACAAGATTAGCAGAGATCTTGGCTTTGAAAGAAAGAAAGTAGGATTTAAGCTCTGTAATGTACATGGTTGACCACTCTCACAAGGCATAAAGTACTTCTTTTCCCTCCCTTTCTTTCTTTCTTTCCTAGAATTTCATTAAACAAAAGACATAAAAAAAGAAACATAAAAGAACATAAAAAAGAAATGTTTGGCACTTCAAAAAGTATTTGTTGAGACCCATGAGGTCCCAAAAAGATGATAGACTTCTGTCAAAGCTCTTGAATACCTGTCCCAGGCCTAAGGTAAGACCCTATTGCTGAAGAAATCACAGAATGTCATCAAAAAACACCAAGAGATCCTGCTAGATCCGGAATGATAACCAGCTCCCTGATGGTAGCATGTGTAGCATTGGAAGGTGTTGTATGAGCTTCCAGGGGAAATTGGTCAATGATATTTAGAGAAAACAGAGACCACTGATATACAATATAGACAGGTGTCACAAGAATGTTGAACACCCTGCTATATGGAAGAGACCACCAGCAAGTCAAGAAATGCTCATCTGTGTAATAGTGGCACTAAACCGAGGAGGGTAATCAACACCTTACTGATTGGCTAAGAGATCCTCTTAGTGATAAGGAACTGGAGCTGGGATCCATGGCAAAGTCCTATGGGGACCAAGAACTCAGGAAATCACCACTACCAGAGACCTACGGAGAGGCTACACCCATTAGGAGCTAGCCAAAATAGCAATGTTTTCTCATTTAACCTACATTGATCTCACTGTCTGATGGAGATTGTTTGTATTTTTCAGAAAACATGGAGAGAGCCAGGGACAACTCAATTCCAACAACAAGACATTGGATAATGGCTGACATCCTGGCAGGAGACAAATCACACCTAGCCTTCACACAGGGCCCAAATGAAACCTATGAGAAAGTGACAAGACAAATGAGACCAATCACCACAGCAAGTCTGATAACCCATGAAAAGTCAATATAGACAGACACCAACGATACTCAACACAACCCAGGGCAAAGATCCAGAGATATTTAAGATCTCAAAAAATAAAGCAGACTTAAACTCACCCACTATGACTCAGGGAACTGAGTGGAAGAGAGGGTGGAAAGATGGTAAGAGCCATGGTGGGGAGAATATCCAGAGATATTGCCCCCCTCAGCAACAATACACAAAGGGGGAAGAAAAAATGAAAGAAAAACTGGCTACCTCTGGTACAGTTCATACCCTCTATCCTATGGAGAGATCCAGTATTCGCACCAAGGAAGTACCCCAGTGGGTAAGGGACAGAGAGGAGGGAAATGGGGACACCTTCACAAGATTTGCTCATACAATGTATATACTTATTCAAAATAAAGATATTTTTAAAAAGTATTTGCTCTTTCTTATCACTAGCTGACAGGTGATAATGCAAATTGACACACATTTCAAACATTTTTTAAACTTTTTTCATTCATTCTTTGGAAAGCTATTAGCCACCACATATTGAGCTTACAAGACCAGCTTCCTAACAGTGCTTTAAATAAACAAAATTTCTGCACCTAGGCAATATGAACAAAAAAGAAATCACACTGTGGAACCTGAAAGCAATGTGTATAGGATTTCCAAGCTAGGATTGTACAATCAGATTTCATCAAAAGGCAGAAAAAAAACATCTGAGAAAAAAATTGTCCCCAAATAGGGTAATTTATCTTGTGATGGTCTATTGGCAAGGACCCACCCCAGGAATCCATTTTTTTTTTTTTTTGGCTTGTAGAATCCAATGCACTGCTGACCATGACACTCAGTGAGAGGGCTGGCCCTGCTCTCTGCTCATCCCTGCACATAGCCCCACATGCTGTCAGAGCTTCCCTATCTAACAAAGAAACTTCCTTTCACTCTAGCTCCATAGACGCCACGCTTCCTTCTCATGACTTTCCTAAGAGCCTCTTTGAAATCTTTGTTCCTCAAGCTGTAGATAACTGGGTTCAGCAGTGGAGTGACAACAGTGTAGAAGACAGAAATGACCTTGTTGACTTCAGGTGACAGGTGTGCATTGGGGCGCACATACATGGAGATCATTGTCCCATAGTAGATTGTGACCACAGCCAGGTGGGAGCCACATGTGGAAAAGGTTTTCATCCGGCCAGAAGCTGAAGGAATTCTTAGTATGGAAGACACAATGAAAACATAGGACACAAGGGTCAGGAAGAAACATATGCAGAGCACAGCAATGGACAGGATGAAGATGACCAACTCAGTCACGAAAACACTGGAGCAAGACAGCTGCATTAGCGGAGGGAGGTCACAGAAGAAATGGTTAATCTGGTTGGGCCCACAGAAGTCCAACCTAGAAATCATCAGGGAAGGCAGGAAGCCTGTGCCCACCCCTGTGACCCAGGAGACTGTCACCAGCATGGCACAATTGTGAGGGCTCATGAGGAGGGAGTAGTGGAGAGGGCTGCAGATGGCTAGATAGCGGTCATAGGCCATTGTAGCCAGGAGGAAGCACTCAGTAGCACCAAGGAACACGAAGAAATATAGCTGTGTCATGCAGGCAGGGAAGGACAGAGTGTGGCCCCAGGAAAGCAGGTTGGCCAGCAGCAGGGGCACCGTGGTGGACGTGTACCAGATCTCCAGGAAGGATAAGTGCTGGAGGAATGTGTACATAGGAGAGCGCAGATGGGGGTCCTCACTCACCACAGCAATGATGACCACGTTCCCCGTTATTGTGAGGAGGTAGAAGAGCAGGAAAATGGCAAAGAGAAGAGACTGCCACTCAAGGAGGCTCTGGAATCCCAAGAGCTGAAACTCTGTGACAGTAGACATGTTCCAGGGTTCCACTGCCTGTGAGAACAGAAAGCACTTGGCAAATCATAGGATACAAGGCATAAAATAATTATAACTATTGCTGTTTGGAACTTCAGAGATTGGTTTTTAATAATTTACACTGATATGTAGAGGTTTTTAAATGACAGCTCCTTCTTTTATGCAGACACATTTTGTTCGTTTGTTTTGATTTTTTTTGAGACAAGGTCTCACTAGGTAGCCCAGGTTAACCTTAAACTTGTGATCTCCCTTTCTTGAGCTGCCAACACCACATCTAAGGTACACAGCTACATCTCAGAATGACAAACTGAAAGCAGATGTTGAAACTTGGAAAGATGTTTATTAAGTTCCACTTCTTTGGGTTCTATGAAATATTAAAGTCTCAGATTAAAAGACAGAAAGGTCTATAATCATTAATACAGAACACACTAAAATTAACAGAAAAAATGTAATTGTCTGAGGAGATGATAAGATAAACAAGTTGAGAAACATGAGTCTTATCATGTATATATTATACATTACCAAAACATAACACCAAAGGGATTGGAGAGATAGCTCAGCAGGTAAGGCACTTGCCTGTAATGCCTAACAACCCAGGTTCAATTCCCCTGTGCCCATATAAAGCCAGATGCACAAAGTGGCACATGCATCTGGAGTTTGTTTTCAGTGGCAGGAGGCCCTGGCATGCTCATTGTCTCTGTCTTCTCTCTACCTCTCTTTCAAATAAAGATTTTAAAAAGGAAAAAAAAGATAATATCAAAAAATCAAACTGCCTGTCTTACATTTATATAACTTAGTTTGTTATTCATATTCAATAAAATTGAAAAGTTTCAAACACTAACAATAACAACAAAGCTTCAGAAAAATTATGGACATATGGAAGACACAGAATGCATCCTGATACCATGGGAAAGTTTATTCATTCTTCTCTTAAGTTTACTGCACTGGGAAGATTGCTAAGTTGTTAAAGGCACTTGTTTGCAATGCCTACCAGCCTGGATTGGCCCAGTTTCAATTCCTTATCGTGCACGTAAAGCCAGATGCACAAAGTAGCACATGCCTTTGAAGTTTGCTTGCAGCAGCAAGAGGCCCTGGTATACATGTTCATTCTCTCTCTGTATCCCTTTCTGCTTGCAAATAAAAATATTTAAAAATAATATTTATTAATGCCTTGCTGATTTGTGTGCTTGCCTAGCTCTGTGGTGAGTTAATCTCTTAATCCCATAATGCCCTTTCTTGCCCAATTAGATGCCATGCTCATACTCTGCATTCTAACTGCTTCTTTCATACACATTCAACACATCACCCCTGAGGCACTTTCATTTAATTCATTATCAAACTCAGCTCTGCCAAAACTCAGCATCCACCTGCCATAGCTGAGCTTGTGTGCCTTTGAAGGGGTGGAATCTAACAGAGGATGCTGCTATAGCCCTATGCTAATGAAAACCCAGGAGCCTGCCAGGGGAATGTGAGTACTGGATCACTCACTATGCCTGGCCTCTTGCAACCACCTCCTTCACTTCCTGAGGAAATGGTCTGCCTGCATCCAGGCACACTAAAGGGCAGTAGGTGCTGCCTCCTCCCACACACTGATAGGTCCAATAGCTTTCACACTCTCTGCCCCCAAGTCAACAGCGGTCACCTCTGAGCTTGACTTTTCCCTATTGGTCAAAAGGGTGGTTTTTCCTCTCCCTTTAAAAAAACACACACAGGGCTGGCTTAGCGGTTAAGGTGTTTGCCTGCAAAGCAGAAGGACCCAAGTTCGATTCCCCAGTACCCATGTAAAGCCAGGTGCACAAGGTGGCACACATGTCAGAAGTTTATTTGCAGTGGCTGGAGGTCTTGGTGTGCCCATTCTCTCCCTCCCTCCCTCTTCTCTCTCTCTCTCTCTCTCTCTCTCTCTCTCTCTCTC
>PVHP010053922.1:0-10603 GCA_004024765.1 Zapus hudsonius | reverse complement strand
GGGAGCAGAGACCATGGGATGGGCAAGAACTGTTCAGTTTATACTGACCCTGGAGACCACCAAGACACTGAAGGTCAGCCCAAGGATAGGCAGCAAGGTCTTTCAAGAGTGAAAAGGGCCGTGATGGTTCGTCTCCATTTTCAATTTAATTTAGACTCACCATTGAAACATACTTCTGGGCCTGTCTGTGAGGGTGTTTTCAGGCATGCCACGGGCTGGTGTCCCAGACTGAATGAAAAGGAGAAAGTGAACACGTATCTCTTGCTGCTTCCTGACGGATTGTGTGATGCCCTGTGCGTTTGCTCCTGGTACCATGATGTCGGAGCTGTGATGGACTACACCCTCAAGCTGTGAGTCAGTGCAAACCCTTGCTTCTTTAAGTGGCTTTGGCCAGGAGTTTTGTTGCAGCAACAAGAGCGTAAGTGCCACTAAAAGGACCTAAATGAGGAACAAAAAAACGAAGTCTGAATCTTCCACCCCGACTTTGGAATGAGGGACCGTGCTGGAACCTACAGGAAAACCAGAGGAAACAGACAGTGTCAATTGCTTTGAAATGGATACCTCATTCTCTGGAGGAAATTCCTTTAATCTACACTCGAGGTGAGAAGAGCTGGACACCCAGTTCACAGCCACGTAGGGCACCAAATCATTGCTATTGTAAATTTTAGTTATTATAATTTTCTTTCGCGATGAGACCTTGCTAGATAGTTCAGGCTGGTTTAAACCTCTGGATACCTCAACATCCAGAGTGCTGGGATTATAAGCACATACAATAAGATTACCTAGTGGTACCCTGCTACTCCATTTGGTTTATGCTGTTGTCATTTAAAGGCCTCATCTCTGGCACAACAAAGCCCATAGACAGAGTTGCTACAGAAACTGTGAACTGTATGCATGTGCTGCCTGGAATTTAGTAGGTCTCTTGGGAAATTGCAGATGGTGATAAGAGTTGGTATGGAATGGTTGGTTATTGCAAAAGTTCATTTTAATTCCCTTCCCTTCAGTATTTGCATACCACTGGCCCATTCTATCCCAGATAGAAGACTTATGATAAATATATTTCTAGAGTTTTGGAAGAAGCAAGATTATCTGGTTGAGCTCCCTTGAAGTACATTGTACAAAGTCTATGAACTGTTATGTGGCAAATCTTGGAATAAAATTCAAGTCTTACCTGGAGTTAAGTGTTTCTTACATTGTATTTCTTATGGAGTAAATGTTATAGAGCATCCAAAGAGGTATGCATTTGAGAAGAGAATTACGGTGAGGAAAATAATTAACCCAAATTGGTATGGCATTCCATGCCTTTCAGTTTGCTCAAGTGAGACATTTTTAGGATATTGTTGGGATTGAGCTGCCTTCCAGGTAGCTCTTCAGTTATCCTACACAAGGGGCCATCATTGTTCCTAGATTAAAACAATTCATGTGGCTTTAAATCTTGATAACTTTACCTAATTGGGGGTGGGAGGAGTCAAAGAATTAGGGTCTAAGTCATTCTCCTCCATTGTCAGACCTGGATGAAGAGTCTCTCTCTCTTTTTATTTTTTGTGAGCCATGAAGGACACAAGTTTTAGGCAATGGTTCAAATAAACCAGCTATTTCATAAGACAGCTTCAATTTCAGCGCTCTTTATTAATACAGAATTTACTATAGAATCTCACTTTCCTCATTAGCAAAATCACTGTTGTTCTTACCTAGAGATTTTACTGTAAAGGTTCACAGAGACAATCCAGGATCATGGCTGAAATACCACAGATGCTCCAGACTTGGGTCCAGTGCATGCCTTTCATTGAGGGAGCCTTGGGATGCTATTCACTATAGTAGAATGTAAGCAACTTCTGGCTTCCCACCATCCTCACAGCTGGGGAGATGGAGTCCAGAGTGAACTTGGCTGTTGATCTGTGAGCTTGGCTGTGCTGTGTCCCTGACTCTCTGGAGGTCTGATCTGACCTGGTCCTCGGAGCTTAGAGACTCAACACTGGATCCAGGTCCTGCTCTGTCCCAGTGCTTCTAAGGGATCCCAACTGAGCTCAGCCCCTGCCCTGCCCCTCAGCCCCGCCCAGCTCCTAGCTTCAGGTCTCTCCCTTTGCCTGGGCTAATTTAATACTAATTAAAACCAGGTTTGTAGGAAGAAACACACTTGCATACACAACCGAGCCAGAATTACTTACCTGAAAACAAGTCCTCTCTTTTCTGCTCCATTTTTTCAGCCTTCCCTAGAGAAGAAGTGGGGGTGAGACTGTGTGAGCTGAGGGAAGGTGACCCAGAACCAGAGACAAACAGGTAGTCACCCACCACACTCCATTCTGGACTGGTTCAGGTTGACACTTCAGGTGACCTGAGTAGGGTCCAGTGCTGAGGGAGACCTTGGCCTCTTCCCCTTTGGAGGTGGGTCATTGTGAGTTGAACCCAGTATTGTAGGGGTGAAGGCTGGGCTGCCGGCCCACTGTACCTCATTATGTATTCCTTCATTGTTTCCTATGCAAATTAAGTTAATGAGAATTAGGAGCATAATGGAACCCATTCACCGTTCTAGTCGCTGGAAAATGGGTTTGACTACCAATTTTCCATTACAGCTGTTTTGTAATTACCGTGGAATACTCTGAATTCTGATGGAGACGCTGAGCTGCCTGACAGCCTCTTGACTACTTTTTTTTGGAAGGTGGAAAAAAAAAACAACAAAAAGGGAAACCCTATAACTTAAGAGCACAGAGCCCAGGTTTGGCTTTGGGGCTGGAGCTCTGGACTACATCACAGGAGAGCCTGCCTGGTGTTGGCGTCTGCACGTCCCCAGTGGTAGATTTGCAGCATGGCTCTGCAAAAGAGTTCGGGGTCCCAGTCAACATGACTCTTCTGGGGAAGGCTCGGGGAGTAAGAACTCTTGGGCACATCCACGAGGAACCCAGTTCTGTTCCCAGCACCCTTGTAAAAAGCCAGGCATGGCTGGGCATGCCTTCCTGCATGCTGAGGGGGCAGAGACAGGAGGATGGCTGGGGCTCGATGGTCAGCCAGTCTGACCAAAAACCAGTAGCTTCAAGCTCATGAGAAGCCCTGTCCCAAGGGAATAAACTGGAAGAGTGGTAGAAGAAGACACTGGAAGTCTTCTGGCTTCTGCACGTGCATGCATCTTCAAGAACACACACACACACACACACACACACACACACACACACACATGCACACTATGGCTCTCTGAAGCAGGCTAAAGCTCATTGTACTCTTTGGTATCTGATCTCCAACCAGCTCCTTTCTCCTAGGATTCCAACCACAAACATCTCAACAATCTGGTGCTAAATTTGGACGATTTTGGAGGACCACAATGGCTGCCCTAGTTTGCTCGGGGACTATAACCAAATGCTGTGCTCTGTAGCTTATAAACCACAGGAGTCTGTCATTGTTCTAGAAGCTGGGAGTGTAAAACCAAGATGCCAGCAGATTCACTATCTGGTGATGGATGAGGTGAGAGACCCCTTCGGAGCCTCATTTTCAGGGTATCAATCCTACCCCCAGTCACCTAATCACTTCTAAAGGCTCATTCTCCAATGACCAACATGCAGGGATTAGAATTTCATCCTACAAGCGGAAGAGACACAAATGTTTTCTAGCATTCCACCCTGACCTCCTCAGACTCATGGACTTCTCACATGCTATTAACCCCAAAGACTAACATTTAAAGTCTCATCAAAATATCATCTAAACCAGAATGGGGGAGTTTCGAGGTATGAGTCACAGAGAGGCCAATTTCCTCTCCAGCTATGAATTTGTGAAATCAAGCATGTTATGTGCATCCAAACTACGACAGTAGACAGACATAGGTCAGGGAAGTCCATTCTGAAAGGGAGAAATAGGAAAAAGGGGGGAGCAGGTTTTGAGAAAATCTAAAACCCAACAGGGGCAAATTGCATTGGACCTTTGAGTTCGAGAAATTAATGAGATAAGAAGTCCTAACTTCAAATCAAAATAAGTTAAGACAGAAAGAGGTGAAAAAAATAGCTGTCTAATGTGTCACACTCAGGATGGATGTCAGAACTCAAAGCTAGGTGGACTAGTTACACAGACCAAGAACATCCATTCTTGGATCATTCTTAGGAACAGATATTTTCATTTTCTCTGGAGAGAGAGAGAGAGAGAGAGAGAGAGAGAGAGAGAGAGAGAGAGAGAGAGAGAGAGAGAGAGAGAGAGAGAAGGTGTAGAGGGGAAACTCAGACTGTAAGGTACCTTTGGAAGAGTGTCATATAGATTTCCAGCAAGAGGCAGGATAGAAAAGGTGTGCAAGACTGTGAGGTGTTGGTGTGCAAAACGTGCCATGTTACACAATCTTCTAGGAGGGAGGGGGAGGGAGAAGCCCTGACAGAGCAGGTGTTTGTGGGACAGTAAGGAAGGATTTTAGAGAAGGCCCAAGCGCACAGTGTGACAAGGGAGGAGGGCTTCTGCAGGCAGCCTTGTCACCAGGCCACAGGCCTAGGGCCTCAGGGACATGGTGGTGACACCCTGAATCCCTGAAAAGTAGGGGAGAAAAGCAAGGATTCACTTTCAGTTGGCTCTCCAAAAACCACAGCCTGGAAGGAGTTAGCTCATCTGGGGGTGATGGGAACTCTGTGGGAAGGGCGGCTTCATCTTATCACGCTGCCTTCACAAGCCCTTGAAAGTCACTTCTTAGTTTCTGTACTTTAGCCTATTCGGGAGGCTGAGGTTGTTCCAAACCATCAGCTCCTGGTTCCTTCTTGTTGAATGGTGGTTTTCTGCTGCATTTATCCCCTCCTCTTATATGAACCATAAACAGCCGGAAGCCTGTGGAGGCCTTCAGCACTTTTAAAATCACTATCGCTGGATATAGTAGTTATTTGTCTTGTTGCTGGGACAAAATGCCTGAGAAAAGTGGCTTACAGACTGGAATGAGGGAAGGGTTTCTTCATAGTTTGTGATTCCTGCTCATCATGGCTGAGGAAAATGCAGCTGTCACATTACATTGATAGTCATGAAGCAGAGTAATGAGTGCTGGCTCATTTTCTCCATTTTATTTGTTGATTTTAGTTATTTACTTGAAAGAGGAGAGAGGAGAGAGAGAGAGAGAGAGAGAGAGAGAGAGAGAGAGAGAGAGAGAGAGAGAGAATAATCATGGTGGGCATGGGCACACCAGGGCTTCTTGCCTCTGCAAAAGGAACTCCAGATGCATGTGTCACTTTGTGCATCTGGCTTTCTGCGCATTTTGAGGAATCAAATTTGGACCTGCAGGCTTTGAAAGCAAGTGCCTTTAACAGCCAAGCTGCCTCCCCAGCCCCCTATCTTTCTTTTTTATCCAGACCTGGGATACTGCCACCCACAGTCAGGTGGGTCTTCCCACCTCAATGAACACAGTCGAGACACTCCCTAATAGACACACAGAGGTTTATCTCCTTGGTAATCTCCATCCTGTTAACTTGATAGTGGAGTTTAACCATCATACTGGACATCACACTGGAGGTTTGTTTTGATTTCTCCTTACAGCAGATGAAGAGATGGCTTAGCTTTCTGTCCCTCTATGTGGTGGACCTCCCTGGGTCCTCCTCTCTTGTAATATATTCTACACTTCCTTACTGGCAGCCTCCCTGAAGGTCCTCATCTCTCTGAGACAATTTAGGCTTTCTTCATTGTGCTTCTCACAAAAATATTCCATTGCCCCTGCCGTGCCCGCTCCCACCCCTTCAGGTGTTCATTACAGCAGCACACACTTCTGTAAGGGGTCAGCTAGGGAAGTAGAGCCAGGACACACGTGACAGGATTTGTTACCAGGTGACAGCTTCGTGGCAGCTAGGGAAGCCCTGTCTGATTTCTGTGGAAGACAGACTTCCGGAAGCTGCTCACTGGGAAGGAAGATCACAATAGGCTGTGGTCACAAGCATGGTGGAACTCCATGAGGATGGACTAAACCTGTGCTCACTCTTGTTGCTTCTGACCTTGGTGACAAGGTCATTCTGTGGAAGCCAGGCATCTCTATCATGGAGCTAAACTCACATATGTAGGCCAAGAGCTATGGGGGCTGAAGGAGCGTTGGGGGAAAAAAGGGAGGGAAACTGCTCACCTCCATGTAGTAGTTATCAACCATGTTATGACACAGCATGAAATTCTTACCAGATATGGTCGCCCAAGTTTGAATTTCCCAGCCCCCAAATCTCAGTGAAATAAGCCCATTTTCTTTGTAAAGTATCCAGCCTCAGGGATTTTGTTATAGTCACATAGAGTTGACTGAGACAGTGGCAAATATAACTTCATCTTTGGAACTCTTCAGGTGTTTTTCTCTCTCTTCTGATGCATGACTAGTTGATATAATGTATTTCACACTAATGTGCCAGAAACTGTGCAATAAGTACACAGGAAGGTAAGATGAAGTTGAGAAGCATGTGACAGGAAAAACACACCTGATTTCTCTAAAGATGGAGCTAGCTCAGTGAGTTTATGTTATTGGTAAAACAGGGCTTTTGCTACTTTCATTTCACCAGGTGCAATGGAGGCTGGTATGTATGTATGGTCTGAATCTGACATGGTCTCTGTAGGTTCATGTTGTTAATGCTTCTTCATGCAGATGGGATGCTTGTCTGAGGAGGCTGTGGAACTTTCTGGCATCGTAGAAGCAGGTCAATACTACAGGTGGGTGAGGGCTAGGGGTAGGTCCTGAAGGTTGTACCTCCCTCATTCAGGAGCACTCTCTGCTTTCTGGCCCACCATCATGTGACTAGTTTCTACTTCCTGTTGCCCTGAATGGACTCACTCCACCTTGCTTTCCACATTAGGGTGGGACAATTCTTCAGAAGCCACGAGATAGAACAGACCTTTCCTCTCTTAAGTTGTCTGTGTCAGGTGTTCTGGCCACAGTGAAGGAATAGTGAATGACACACTCTTAAAATACCATTTAGCTGCAGGCATTATTTCCCTAAATAAAAACAGGTCTCTATTACCAAGAAAGGAAGTGTAAGTTATCTTCTTTTTTTATTGTCCATAATGAGTTACAATATTTAGTGGGCAAACAATGAGTTGTTATCCCCAATTTCCCGCTGCCCTCCCCTCCCCAATCTGCTGGATAACCTCCTCCATGGATCCTCTGGATCAGTCCTTGTGACAGGGGACCATGGATAGCCCAGTCTTCAGCCGGGTTCTCATGACCCAAGTGTGTTGTTACTGAAGGTTGCCAAGTCTCTGATATTCTCCCCCACCACGGCTCTCATATCTTTCCGCCCCCTCTTCTGCATAGTTCCCTGAGTCGTAGTGGATGAGTATTAAATCATACCGTGGAGGATCCATATGGAACCCCGCAGAGAATGTCGGGATGAACAAGGGACCCACAGCCACAGCCATTAAATCAACACAGGATAAGCCAGTGAGACAGAAACCAACGATTTTCAAAACAGTTATCTTCTTGTTGCTGGGACAAAACATCCACCCAGTAGAGGCTTATGGGAGGAAAGGGTTTATTTCAGCTTATCGTTTCCAGGGGAAGTCTCAGTAGGGTGGGGAAGGCACAGGAGAGCAGGCAGCTGGGCATCACTCACATCTTGTCACAGCAGCTTGGAGGGAGCAGCGAGTGTGAGCTCGCACTGACAAGGGGGTCTTAGGCCCACCCAAGTGACACACCTCCTCCAGCAAGGCTCCACCAACCTGGGGATTGAGTGTGAGGCTTAATCACAGACACATGATGCTCTGGGTGACATTTCACATTCAAATCACCACAGGGCAGGCATGACATCATAGCCTCTTACACCCAGTACCTGACTCTGTCAGAAGCCAGAGGATGACCTCATCTCTGGCTCTGGAGGTGTTTATAAAACATAAGCAAAATCCACATTGTCAGCAGGTATCTCAAAGGTAAAATCTGTAATCAAATGTCTTCGAGAAGAGGCTGGGTCATCCTGAAGCCAGTATGGGAGGTCTGGCAAAATGTTTGCCCACTCAGTCATGAAATGTGATGACTGACCCTTAGAAATTCCTGAATGCCCAAAGATACGATGGTGCCCAGACCTACCATTCTGTTTACTTTTGCCGTGACCACTGAGGGAGAAAATTTCTGCTCTGTGTCAAAAAGGAGACAGACATCGGTTTGAGGGCCATCAGCCACCTCTCACTAGGACCTAATTCACACCCAGGGAATACTTGATCCTCTGCTCTGAGGGAAGTTTAATTGAAATGCAAAACCAAAGGTCAAAACCATGTAAAATTTAAAGGCCATTTTTACTATTTGACAAGGAACAAATTGTAACTTTATATTGCTTTTAGATGCAATTTTGTTCGGTGAAATTAGATTATACTCAACTAAAGCACCTTCTTTAGAGCTTTTAGATTAAATATTAGAACTTATTAGAAGGACCTTGATTTCGTCAGTAAATACCAAGGAAAATATTTGGTGGGAACTGCAGCTGCCTAATCTGCATTAATACAAATGAGAACTATTAAGTTTAGCTGATTAGCATATTCATATATACTGCAGCTCCCATGTATTTAAATACAGATTCTGATCACAAACTCTGGCTATGTGTGACACTGTGAGTCAGAGCCACAGCACAGTGTGTGTGTGTGTGTGGGGGGGGGTTTGCTGTGGGAGGTCAATGATTTTTACTTGTTTGACAATTTCATACAAGTATATATTGTATTTCAATCATATATATATCTTTAATTACTCTTTCTTATTCCCCCCTCACTCCTCCTCAACTCTTTCTTCCTCACACCCCTTATTAGTGACTTCTCCTGAAGAGAATGGCTTTCCCTTCTCTAGCAGCCCAAGAGGCCCTCAGGGAGAGGAGGGGCTTATTGGCCTCACCACCATCCATGAAGGATGTTGACAGGCTCTATCTTGCACAGGTCCACAGCTGCTGTGAGTTCTTGGGTGCAATCAGCATGCTTTGTCCAGAAGGACCAAGTTCCCCAGCACTCCTCCCTATTTTGGAACAGATCCTGAATTCAGAATTGATCCCCTAACCTGGGACCCTGTCCCGCACACTCCAAGAAAACGAACCCAAAAGCAGTCACCCAGGATTGAGCCCAGATGCCAAGGTGTAAGAATTCATGGGCACATATTTAATTCATTTATTGGTCCACATCTAATTTTCTTGCTTTTACCAGGCACTGTGGCTGGTAGCTACTGACTTTGAGAACAGAGATCCTTTTTCAGTGAGCTCCACACAATGGATCTTTGATTCTGTGACCTGGTGGTATTCCCATGGAAGGAATGCGTCATTGTGGGGAGGTGGGCACTGGGGACAGGGTAGAGCTGAATGGCTGCTCCTTTTCTCAGATGACCCCAGGAAGGGCCCTTGGTGTTCCATGACACCCGACATGCATTTCTCCTGAGTTTCTAATTCCATTGCTACATTAAGTTGACTATAACTGATCAACCAGAGGTCCATGAAAGGGTGGATGCCTATGGATTACATTGCCCACCAATATTTCAAGGTTGATGCCCTTTGGAAAGACAGCACTCCATGGGTCATGGGCACTTCCTTGTCCACATGTCTGTCCAGGCCCCAGAGCTTCCAGAGCCGGCAGATGGCCGGTGAGTCGTGATGTGGGAAAGTGGGGAGGCAACAGTGCCCTCAGTCTCCTGCTGACTCACCTGTGTGTGTGCAGTTACACGTGGCCGTGCACATGTGTGTGGAGACCAGGAGACGACCTCAGGCCCCCTCTACTCCTTTCTGACTTAGACAGCTATCCATCCATCCACTCTGTCTCCTCAGCACTGGAATTACAAATACCCAACACCCTGCCTTGATCATTTATTGATTTGATGGGTTCCAGAAATTAAACTCAGGTCCTCAGACTTGAGGGTACAAGCACTTGAGTGACTCAGCCATCTTCCTAGGCCCTGACCCAGTTTTTGCCTTTGCTCTTCTGTGCAGTCACCTTTCTGAGACCCAACACCCAGAGTCCTGGACACTAGTGGATTCTTAAAACAAAAGGACTGTGGCCAGAGTGATGCTGTCCAAACCGAATGCCATGTCTTAGTAGCTCAGGCCAGTGTGTGAGTTACTGACAATTCCTAACTGTTATTTAGTTTCCATCGATCCAGGCACCCTCTGTGTGCCTGGTGACTACATCTCACAGGCTGTCCAGGCTCAAAGGAAGAGGGAATCTCCACACCCGTGATGTGACTTTTCTTGATCCTGGTCATTTGGCTACTTTTCCTTGGCATCTCCAGTGGAAGAGGGTCTTCTTTAGACCCCGAAGGTGGAACTGTGAGAAGAGACAATGGCCTTGGGCAAGAAAAGACTTACCATGTTGTAGTGAAGAGAATAAGACAGGCAGGTCGGTGCCGGACTGAAGGGTCGGGTGGGCAGTGATCTGAGGGGAGAGGCATTGTTGGTGAGCAGATTGGGTGGCACTGACAGTGTGAGGGAACCGAGTGACAGGCTAACCATAGGACAGCGCTGAGGCAGCCATAGGACACAGACAGACAGGAGGGTACAGTGTTTCCAAAGCAGGGAGAGAAGTAAACTGAGAGGGAACCAAGGAGCACTGACTCCATGCAATCCAGGGCAGGGAGGGACTGATAGCAATGACCCCCCCACCCCCATGGATACTCCACGCCATCCAGGGTAGAGAGGGACTGTTAGCAATGACCTTCCCCCCACGGATACTCCAT
>PVHP010053921.1:0-10616 GCA_004024765.1 Zapus hudsonius | reverse complement strand
GAGGAGGAGGGAAGAGAAGGAGGGGGAGGAAGGGAGGAGGAGGAGGAAGAGGGAGGGAGGAGGAAGAGGAGGGAGGGAAGAAGAGGAGGGGGGAGGCGGCGGCTTTGAGCACCCCACCACAGGCGCATGCACATACCTGTAGCAGGGAGACGCTTTCTCCACACACACGAAGCCGAAATATCCTCGTTTCCCTCCAAGGCGCGAACTTCTGCGATGCTTGAACTCACAGCACGAGCTCAGCCGGTTCACCTGCATCCCGTTCAGGAAAAAGGTGAGGCTGAAAGGGAAGCCATGGTGCCGCTTGGAGATGAACTGAAAGGTGTCTGGAAGGACAAAGAAGGGCGTCAGGGGCTGCAGAGGTGGTGGGAAAGGCTGGGAGCAGTGCTGTGCACCTGGGATCAGACCTAGGCTGTCGACACCTGGGGATTCGGGGGACCTAGTGCAGCCCGCTTGGCGAGCTGACGGCCACCTCGAGCACCTGTCTCGCAAAATGAATGAATGAAGTGGAGAGCAACTGAGGAGGACACCTGATGTTGAGCTCACACACGCACACACCTGGGAACACACACCTGCATCCTCACACATGCAAGCACGCATGCAACATGCACACACACCATGTACACGTGCAAGAAGCATACGAGTGAAAGCGCCTGACTGAACACTCATCTTCGAAGCCACATTTTTCTGCCAGGAAAAAAAAACAGAATAATAAAAAAACCAATACTATGTCTTGGATCATTTGGTTTCCACGTTGAGGACTATTTTTTCTCACTATTGGGAAGGTAACCTAGGGACTTGCACCTGCCAGGCAAGCACTCTGCCCAAATCTCTTTTTCTTCTCATTTTGAGTCAGGGCTGCCCTGGGGCCCTAGAACTTGTCATCCTCTTGTCTTAACCTCACGAAGAGCTGGATTAGAGACATGGCTGGAGCTGAGGGCAATTTTCATCATAAAAGCATATTCTATTACTTATACTTATAATAAATACTCTGCAAACTCATTGTGAATAAAACAGTAATAAGTCAGATGACAGCGTGAATGCCCAAGTACCATGGTCATCCTGGGGTTGCTGAGGTACCATGGTCATTTTGGGTTTCCCACCTCTCCGCAGTCTCACACGACATGGGAATACTTCCTGTGCTAGTCTACACGTGAAGAGTTAGGCTTGCAGGAGGTCAGAAATGTCCCCAAGTCTGGGTCCATGGGTTACTTAGGGGGTTGCAGCGCGCATCAACTCCCCGTTCACCCACAGGAGCTGGGTGAGCAGTGGCTTGGAATAGCTGTGAGCCGAACGAGAGATGAGACTCTCGAGAGAACGCGGCAGTGGGCAATTCTCATTTTATTGATAGACTGCAGCTGTTTATATAGAGAAAAGTCAGAGGTAGAAGCATAGGAAGCAAGATTTGTGGGCATCTCATGAGTTTGATTGGTAGGGGCCAGTATCCTTTGGATACCTATTTTGCATAGATAAATTGAGGGGCTACGTGACTCTATACATGGATACAGACATGGATAGAATGGTGATGTCAGCAGAGGAAATGTAACCTTGTTGTTTAGGTTTGTTTATTGCAGCTGGATTAAGTTAGGCTTTGAACTGCTTATCTTATGGGACAGCTGTGGCCTGCCTGGGGGCTGGAGTTTTCAGGATTGCTAAGATTTACAGGGGCCCTTGGACTTTGCCTCAACTTCCTTATCAGAAGGAGACTGTCCCAGAAGCCTGCCAGACTCAGCAAAACCCTACATCCTCCATACCTCATTAGCAGGGTACCACACCCAAGGCCACACAGAGAGGGGGGTGAGCCTCTAGAGTTCACGCCTCCCCTTGCTCTGCTAGCGACTGGGAAAGTACTTGAGGACAGAGGCTCCAGTGAGGTCAGTAGGGTTTGAAAAGAATTCTATTCTTAGCCATGACTTTATTAACCATTCTAATAATGCATAAATATATTAGTAATTCAAGTCTGTTCATATCTGAGATGCTTTCTCCTCCCGCACCTTCCCAGACATCATACCAAGAAAGTAAGAAACAATGCATCCAATTGGCTCTTTCCATCATCACTCGGACAGAGTCCCACCCCAGAGATCCTGGGCAGCCCGACTTGGCACCCGGGCTCACCTCTGCCCTGCATACATTACCGCTGTTGCTCTGATGACTATTAAAACCTGCCAGTGCTGGAGGTTATAAAACTTTAATGGGCAGCAGAGTGACCTGGGGGGCTTATTAAAAGACAGGCTGCTGACCCGTTTCCCATTCAGAGGTTCTGGGGTAGAGCCGAGAAAGAATTCTGCTGCTGAGGGCGCCCTCAGGACCCCTGAGCCAAGTGCTCGCTGTGCTCTACATGGGAAAATCCAGGAGCTTCAGCTCATCTTGGTTTCTGCAGATTCCAACGAGAATGGGGCCCTGCTCAGCCCGTTCATTGCAAATCATAATTTTAAACTATTTTCTTCATGGTCATCTAGAAATCCTATGAATATGATGCCACATTGTGTCACGAAAGAAAATGTCTAAATCAGATGCAACCTGCCCTAAAGAATTAAACCTACTGGAAAAGCAATGACATTTATACCTTAATATTAGTAATGAGAAATTCAGCAAAAGAAGCTGAAAAAGAGAGCAAAATGCAGTTGTCTTGGGGGCATCTACTGTGCTGATCAATAGAGCCTTCAACTGCTGACTAGAAAGCAGATCTGAGGGCTTGCATTCCAGAACACCGACCCTCATGTCCACACACTGCAGTCTATCCTGACACAGCTTGTCCCTCAGAACTCCTCAGCACCCACCCCACGCAGGTAGAGGCCAATGGCAGGTGCCCTGCACATTTGCTCTCCACGTTTTTTTTTAATTTTATCAACTGACAACTTTAATAAATGAGCATATTGGTCACCTTCCCCCACCACCCAGCTCCTGAGATTATCAGCAATCACCCTGGGGTCAGGCAGGCACCAGCCAGTCTCTGTCAGGAAGAAGGACAGTGCCTCAGACTACACCTTCCCACCAAGTGGCTCTTAAGTTATTTCTGCCCCTTCTTCCAAAATGGTCCCTGAACCCTGAAGAACATATTATAGCTTCCTTGAATATCAGCTCTCAGCAGCCTGGGATTTTCTGAGTCTCTCAGCGTCTAATGCCTTCTCTCTGGAGGAAGTTCTCAGGCTCGACACTTCCTCTGTAAGGCTGCCTGGGCCATGGCAGATCCACTTCATTTTCTGAGACAAAATCTCTTGTCAAACCTAGAGCTCCTAGATTTCATCTAAACTAGCTGGCCACTAAGCCTCAGGGATTGCCCAAACTCGTGTCTTCATACTTGTGTAGAGTATGCATTTTATCAAAGGAGCCATGTTCCCAGATCCTATCTTTGTTCTATATTGAAAAACATGTAAAATATCTTAAAGTATAGTGACGTTGTTCCCCTAAACTGGTTGTTTCTTTGTGGAGTAGGAGGAGGAATACAAAGAGAAAACACCAACTTTTTGTCCACACTTCACTAATTAGTTCTTCACTAAATAGTTGTCTGGTCCTTGGCAACCCATTGAGCTTTGTTTTACTTTGAACTCCCGTCTTAAAATGGGAATAGTATACATAGGGGAGGCCCGAGCCTACCTGTGGGTCATAGAACAAATCTTAAAGAGTAGAGCATGGATATTAAAAAGCACTTTGTAGTACTCGTAAAATAGTTAGTCACTGTTCTCCGATAGCAGCTATCAGTAGACAGGAAAGAACCCCTCTCAAGAAGTTATAATTCAGCCACAAAGGCATCATTAATGCACCACACTTCTGATCTGAAGTCACCAAATCCCCAGATTCTCTGCCCTTAAAAATGTGTCTTTAGCTGGGCATGGTGGTGCCCACCTGAAATCTCAGCACTTGGGAGGCAGAGGTAGGAGGAGGATGGCTGTGAGTTCCAGGCCACCCTGAGACTACATAGTGAATTTCAGGTCAGCCTGGGCTAGAACTACACCCTATCTTGAAAAACCAAAATAAATAAATAAATAAAAGTGTCTTTTGAAATTGACCAACGACTTAAAGTGAGCAGCATTTACAGCATTTATTCGTGAAAAATTAAACTTCAGATGACAGCAGGAGACTCATTCCCACAGTAGATCTAAGTGGGCACGGCAGGGCACAGCATAACACTCACCAGGTTCCTGTCTAGGGGGCTGATTTGAAGGATGAAGACCCCTGGGCTATGGCATTTCCAACCATAAGCAGCAATTCCTGAGGCCAGCTGACAGCAGAGGTCAGAGGTTCCCTGAACTGCAGTCCTCATTAAGAAGAGCAAGAAGCCCAAACATGAAGGGGAGATGCAGGGCCTTCCATAGCTCGCTACATACCCACAGCTTACCGGAAGCAGCCTGGAGGCTGTGGGTCCTCTGATTTATACAGGGAGCTTCACTTAAAGTGCAGAAAAACAAACAAACAAACAAAAGCCTGATAATTCCATGTTGGAGCATGAATTCTGTCTTGACTTAGTATTCTGGAAACCATAGATGATCCAAACTTCAGGTGCAACTCTGCTCACTTATCAGTTAGACTTCACCAATATAACCAGTAAAGGTTTGAGATGAAATTATTCTGGTTTTTCTAGTCATCCCACACAGAATGCTTGGTGTCACTACAGGAAGAGAATACCAGGAGGCCCTGGGACGGTAGATGCAGACACTGGGAAGGAAAATGCCAGCACAGGCTTACCAGGACTGCAGGGAGCCTGGAGCTGGAAGGATCAGGAAGGATGTGTCCCTGAGCTGTTTAGGGGACACTACCCTGACATCACCTTTGCTGTGGATTTCTACATCTGGGAAATGGTAAATTTCCATCAGGTCCCATCATTAAGGAGGCGTTTGTTATACCAGCTACAGGAAACTAAACCTATAAACAGGTCCATGGGCAGCATCAGAGAAAAGGGGATAAACCTCTTTCACAACACAATTAGCACCAACGTAAGGCTTGAAGTCCTAGCCCAAGCAATAAGACAGGAGAAAAACATAAAAGGGATACAAATAGGAAAGGAAGAAGTAAAACTATCCCTCTTTGCAGATGACATGATCCTATACATAACAGACCCAAAGAATAGTATCAGTAAACTCCTGAGGGTGATAAATTCCTTTAGCAAAATGGCAGGATACAAAATTAACACACAAATATCAGAAGCCTTCCTGTATATAGATGATATGCACATAGAAAATGACATCAGAGAGATGGTTCCATTTTTGATAGCCTCAAAAAAAAATCAAATACTTTGGAATATCATTAGCCAAGGATGTGAAAGACTTGTATAATGAAAAAATTAAAAAGCTCAAGAAAGAAATTGAGAAAGATGCAATAAGATGGAAAGATATTCCATGCTCCTGGATAGGCAGAATTAATATAGTAAAATTGGCAATTTTTCCAAAAGTGATTTCCAGATCCAATGCCATGCCAATAAAAAAATCACATCTTCTTTCTTCACAGACATAGAAAAAATAATCTTAAAATTTATTTGGAAGGACAAGAGGCCTCAGCCAAATCTATTCTAAGCCAAAAAAAAAAAATCCTCAGGTGGTATCACCATTCCTGATCTAAAGACATACTACAAAGCCATAGTAACAAAAACAGCATGGTACTGGCATAAAAACAGGCAGACAGACCAATGGAACAGAATTAAAGACCCTGCTCTTAGTTTGAGTAACTAGAGTTACCTGATCTTTGACAAAGGTGCCAACAATGTTCACTGGCATAAAGATAGCATCTTCAACAAATGGTGCTGGACAAATTAGATAAACACGTGTAAAAAAATGAAAACAGACCCACTCCTTTCACCATGCACAAAAATCAACTCCAAATTGATCAGGGACTTCAACATGAGACCAGTAACCCTGAAAACCCAGAAAGATGGGAGGAACTCTCCATGAGATAGGAGTAGGGAAAAACTTCCTGATCAAATCTCTAGTAGCCCAGGAAGTACAACAATCCCTCAACCAATGGGACCTCATCAAGCTTAAAAGCTTCTGTGCAGACAAACATACCATACTGAGAGCCAGTAGACCATCATCAAACTGGGAGATGATTTTTGCCAGCAAAATTATTATTATTATTAGACAGAGGTCTAATATCTAGTACTTACAAAGAACTCAAAAAATAATAATAAATCAAATAGCACCCTCACAAAATGGGTGAGGAACAACAAACAGAGGAGGAAACACAAATGGCCTATTCTCACCTAAGAAAGTTCTCACCATCCTTAAGCATCATGGAAATGCAAATCAAAACTACAATGAGATTCCACCTTATTCCAGTTAGAATGGCAATAATAAAGAAATCCAACAATAGTTGCTGGCGAGGATGTGAGTAAAAGGAACCCTCCTTCACTGCTGGTGGGATTGCAAACATGTCCAACCACTACGGAAAGCAGTGTGGAAACTCCTGAGCAGAATGGATATAGAGCTACCAATGGACCAGCTATCCCTATACTCGGCATCTACCCACGAGATGCCGCACCTCAGCACACAGACGTTTGTGCAACCATGCTTATTTCAGCTCAGTTCAAAGTAGCAAAAAATTGGAATCAACCCAAATGCCCATCCCTGGATGAATGGGTATCAAAGTTGTGGTAGATTTACATGATGAAATTCTACTCAGTGGAAAGGAAAAATGACATAATGAAATTTAGAGAAAAGTGGTCTGACTTGGAGCAGATCTTACTTAGGGAACTCTCAAAAGAACAGAGAGTCAAATGCCGCATATTCTCCCTCATATGCGGTTCCCAAACAGGATAAGCTTAAACTCTAAGCAAACCTCTCAGGGGAAATGAGAGACTGTGAAAGAGGTGGAAGGAATGGTGGGGGAGGGAGGAGACTATACAATCAACTAAACCAATAATGAATCGAAATCATAAAATCCTTACTTTCATACAGTAAGTTTTTGAGGAAGAAGTGGGCATCATCAGGTAAGAGGAGTGGTGAATAGAAGGGGACGAAGCCTAACCACATGAAAAATTGATCAGACCTGGGATTTCCTGTCTCAGTCATTGGATCCTTCCCACCCTGAGCTGTTGATCAAAGAGACCCACAAGGTCCCCAAAACAAGACAGGGTTCTGTCAACGCTCTTGAATACCCACCCCAGACCAAAGGTAAGATCCTATTGCTGAAGAAACCACAGAAAGTCATAGCACAACACCGAGAGACCCTGCAAAATCCAGAATGGTAACCAGCCCCAGATGGTAGCAAGTGCAGTGCTGGAAGGCGCTATATAAGCTGCCAGGGGAAATTAGTCAATGATATTTGGAGAAACCTGTTATAAAATGCAGACTGTTGCCATGAAAAGGCTGAACACACTGCCTCCTGGGAGAGGTTAGCAAGCCAAGAAGTGATCACTTGTGCAATAAAGGCACCAAAACCTGGGGGGGGGGGAGTAATCAACAGCTTTCAAATTGGCCAAGAAATCCAGTCAGTGTCAAGGAGTCCTTAACTGGAACTGGGACTCATGGCAAAATCCTATGGGAACCAAAAACTTGGGCTCCAGTGAGAAATTCCCATTTCCAGAGAACTACAGAGAGGCTAATCCCAATAGAATCTCTCCTAATTATAAATGTGTGTCTCACTTGACCTATAATGACCTTGCTCTCCGATGGAGATTCTGTTTGTATTGTTCAGAAGGCAGTGAGAAAGCCTCGGTCATTCCAACCCCACCAAAGCTACAGGTGGATGGTTGACATCCTGGCAACAGTTTAACCACCCCAGACCTTCCGTGGAGGCTCCATATGGAACCCCACAGAGAGTGGTGGGATAAGCAAGAGATCTATAACCACAGCCAATCAGTCAACCCAGGACGAGCCAGTGAGACAGACACCAACGATTTTCAACACAACTTAAAGCAGAAGTACAGAGACCCCCTAAGACCTCAACAATAGAGCAGCCTTAATACTCACCCACCGTGACTCAGGGAACTGAGCGGAAGAGGGGGCAGAAAGATTGTGAGAGCCATGGCGGAGGAGAATGTCCAGAGACATGGCCCCCCTCAGTAACAACATACAAAGGGGAGGGGGAACCTAGCTGCCTCCTATTTGGTCCATAACCCCCTACCCCATGGACTGATCCAGTGTGCCCATGGAGGAGGATACCCAGCAGATTGGGGACAGGGAGGAGGGAAATGGAAATACCAGCACAATATTTGATCATACGGTGTAGCTAATTTTAGATAATAAAGATTTAAAAAAAAATCTTTGTTTCTGGGCTAGAGAGAGAGACTCTGCCTAAAAAAATTCTTTGTTTTCAACAAAATAGTTAAAAATACATGTAAAGAACCAGGAAACGATTGCATATATGATAGAAAGTGAGTCAGAACCGCTTACCGCTGTCTAATCCAGATAAAGAACAACACATGTGCACATGCAAATTCTATATGTACGTCGATAAAGCATATGTGTTGAATGCATGTTCATAAAAACATGTGTGCATACAAATGCAAGGTGTATGTCCAGAAAAGCATGTTACATATGTCCCTGAAAGCATATTTGTACACACAAATGGTATATATCACCCCATAAAAATCATTACTTTTTTGTGATTTAAAAAAATGAGTTAGTATATTTTTTATTTTGTACAGTATAGCATTTTAATACATTAGCATGGTGGAGGGACAGATTAATCAACTGAATCACTATATAGCAAGTTTTCAAATAGTCATCTATGCATACTATAGTTGTGAAATTATGAGTAATGTTTTTCAGAATAAGAAAATGGTTCTTAATAATTTCTTAGAGCAAAAAGCAATATAACCAGGCAGAAGTCCTTGTTGCTATTAAACCAAATAGCACTACTGAATCCCCCCTAAATCATTACTTTTGATTGCCTACACTGGAAATGCTAAATGCTGGGTGGGGGGCACCTGCCTGTAATTCCAGGGGAGTGACCAGTGGGGGTGTCCCTGGAGCAAGCTCTGGGTTTAGTGAGAGATCCTGTCTCAAGAAATAAGACTGAGGGCTGGAGAGATGGTTCAGCAGTTAAGGCACTTGCCTCCAGTGCCTAACTGCTCGGGTTCAATTCCCCAGTACCCACATAAGCCAGATCCATAAGGTGGTGGCCCTGGTGTGCTCTCTCTCTCTCTCTCTCTCTCTCTCTCTCTCTCTCTCTCTCTCTCTGTATCTCTGCTTGAAAATGAATAAATAAAATATATTTTTAAAAAAAAGGTGTGTGCTGTCATGCCCAGCAACAAATAATTAAAAAAGAAAGAAAGAAAAAGAAAGAAAGAAAGAAAGAAAGAAAGAAAGAAAGAAAGAAAGAAAGAAAGAAAGAAAGAAAGAAAGAAGACTGAGATCACTAAGGAAGACACCCAGCTTCAACAAAGGCTTCCACATGGAACAGGGGGACAAAGGAGGGGTGTGAAGGAGGGAATGATGAGCAGATGAGCATGTACACATGAGTAGCCCCAGGATCAGTTTGGGAACCTGGGGACCAGGAGGCACAGAAAGTAAGCCGGCCACACATGAGTTACTTCTTTGCTTCCACAGGAGCTTGTGAGCCACAGTGATGGCAAATAGAAATTCCTGAGGAGAAACCGTGGTCTTTACAAGACACCCACCCACTCAGAGACTTCCTAGGTAGATACAAAGCCAAACGCTTGTGGTTTGGATTCTAGAAATCTAAACACAGACACCAGGAGGTGCTATGGAGATCAATGATTTTCTTGCCACATTCTTCCCATATGTTTTTATTGTTATTCTTTTTTTGAGCTTTCTAAGGGTGGCTCTCTCCTCTGTTTATTCAGAATCTCTTATTGTTATTCTTAATTTTTTAAAAGCAAGAAAAATTAATACAAGTCACATTATATTGAGTATATTATTCCAAGCCTCTATTTCTCTTTTGCAGAAATCATCTTCTAAACCTATTCACATTTCACGGAGTCCTGTACAGCTTTGATGTGTGTAAAAAGGGAAGATTCTCTTCAGTTCAGTTAAATTGCTAAGATTGCCAGATTTCAAGACGACTCTCAGACAAGCAACTTTGCAATTTTGAGCAATTATCTCCTGGCAATCAAGGGCATGCTGAAACCAGATTATCACAGGGACAGGATCAATTATTTAAATCCTCATTCCATCCTCCTAAATCAGTACTGTCCATTTCCACAACAAAAGCCCCAAGACGCATAAGCATGCAGAATCATGCCAGGCCTGGCAGGGCAACTTACACAGCTTGGTTTTTCACACTCAAGATGGAGTGAGTGTTGTCCACCAGAAAGTCATCCAAATAAGACTCCTGTTTTCCTTGAAATCGCCTCTCAATAGATACTTAATATGTATTTTGTTGAATGAAGTATGATCTAGTGTCCATAAAATTGTTGTGTGTTGATCTCAATGTGAGATAATAGCTTAACTTTGTTAATTCACCTGAATTAACAATTGAAAATAATATTTTAGAAACCACACAAGCTGGGCTTTAGTCCTGGTTCTTCGGGAGGCTGAAGTAGGAGGACCACTAGGGGTTTGAGGCCAGCCTAGGGCCATAAAGTGAGTTCCAGGTCAGCCTGGGCTTGAGTGAGACCCTGCCTCCAAAACACAAACAAACAAAAAACCAAAAACCAGGGCTGGAGAGATGGCTCAGCGGTTAAGGCACTTGCCTCGAGTGCTCAAGGTCCCAGGGTTCAATTC
>PVHP010053920.1:0-10618 GCA_004024765.1 Zapus hudsonius | reverse complement strand
GAGCGCCACCAATTGAGCCGCTTCCCCTTGTGGGAGCACCTGATCCTCGTACGTGCTTCTCTCCACTACCCCCCCCCCACATACACAGGCAGATGCGAGCATTGGGCAGGCTAAGCTAGCTAGGTCCCGGGGACAGACCTGAGGCAGATATCTGGGAATCTTGGTGGAGGCTGATTCGGAAGGGTGCCATCTGAGAGAGGAGGAGCTGTCTCTCCACAGAGGTTCTTTTGCCTGACTGGGATCCAGGCCCCGGGTGGTGGCCGGGCCTGCCCACAGGCCGCCCAGCCTCTCCTCAGCTTCGGGACCACTGCGGGGTTCCCCAGCTGCTCTCGGCTCTGCAGGGGAGAGCACAGCTGGGTCCTCAGGCTCCCGCCTTTGTCCCCTCGCAGCAGGTTCCCGGTCCTTGGCGCCAATTGAATGGCTTCCCCCACGGGAGCACCCATTCCTCAGTCATGGTCCTCTCCACCATCTGAAAGGTGGGGAGTTGTCTCTCCGTGGAGGTTCCTTTGCCTGACTGGGATCCAGACCCCGGGTCGCTGCTGGGCCTGTCCCCGGGCCATCCAGCCTCTCCTCAGTTTCGGGACCACTGTAGGGTTCCCCTGCTGCTCTCGGCTCTGCATGGGAGCGCGCAGCTGGGACCTGAGGCTCCCGCCTTCATCCCCTCGTGGCGGGTTCCCAGTCCTTGGTGCCAATTGAGTGGCTTCCCCGGCAGGCACCTGGTCCTCAGTCGTGGTCCTCTACACCATCTGAGAGGGGGGAGCTGTCTCTATACGGTGGTTCTTTGCCTGACTGGGATCCTGGCCCCGGGTCGCAGCCGGGCCATCCCCGGGCCGCCCAGCCTCTCCTCAGGTTCGGGAACACTGCGGGGATCCCTGGCTGCACTCGGCTCTGAAGGGGAGTGCACAGCTGGGCCCTCAGGCTCCCGCCTTCATCCCCCTTGGCGGGTTCGATTTCCTTGGTGCCAATTGAGTGGCTTAACCCACGGGAGCACCCAATCCTCAGACTTAATCCTCTCCACGAACCCCCCCCCACACACACACACATACACAGGCAGACACGAGCCCTAGCTTGGTTCCGGGGACAGTCAGCAGGCAGACACCTGGGGACCTTGACAAAGGCCGGTTCATCAGACGAGTACATCCCAGGAGGGCACAGGCACTCTCCGTGAGTACAAGGGATCACGCACTACTGCTAGGAAGTAAAGTGAGCTGAATAGAACTCCTCAGGGTAACTGAGTCCCACTTCGCTATCTGGCCATGGGCAGAAAACAACGGAAAAATGGATCTTCCCAACCCAGTGCCCCTAGTCCCATTATGGAACACGAAATTGGCAAGGAAGTGCAAGTAACTCATACACAATTGCAGAGAGAGAATAATATGACTCCTGACCACAACAGCAATGCAAATATGATGCAGTTAAGGGCTGATATGGAAATTATGAGAAAAAAGATGAATGAAATAAAGCATTCTTACTCATGCATAGACTCCAGGTTGAATTTGATGGAGAAAAATATGAATGAATTCAGAAAAACATTAAGTGAATTAAAGATTAATCAACTAAGAGAAGAGATGGGCAATCAATCAATTAAATATGATGAGGACTTAAGAAAACTTACAAATGATTATCAGGAACCCCAAGCAAAAACAAAAATAGATTTGAAATTGGATCTCATCAAAGAATTGGAGACTATAAATAAAATTATAGCGGAAACCAATAGTGAAAAAGAAATATTAAAAACCTCCCTTGAATCATTCAGTCCTAGGGTTGATAATCTAGAGGAAAAACTTTCAGAAGTAGAAGACAAATCAGAAGGAATTAATAAGGATGTCATAGGTTTCAATAAATTCAAGAAATCAAGTGAGCACAATTTTAGGGATCTATGGGATACAATAAAGAGGACCAATATTAGAATCATGGGGAACCCAGAGGGAGAAGAAGCCCAGACTAAGGGCAAAGGAAATATCTTCAACAGAATTATTCAAGAAAACTTTCCCTATCTAACAAGAGAAAGTCCACTCAACTTTCAAGGGGCCCAGAGGACGCCAAACAGACTTGACATGAAGAGAAATTCTCCAAGACACATTATAATTAAGATGCCTAACATAGAAAGCAAAGAGAAAATACTCAAAGTTGCTAGAGGAAAGCAGACAGTAACTTACAGGGGAAAAGCCATCAGACTTACCTCAGACTTCTCATTGGAAACCATGAAAGCCAGAAGGGCTTGGAATAATGCTTTTCAGGCCCTAAAGAAGTATGGCTTTCAACCTAGACTATAGTACCCAGCAAAGTTATCCCTCCTGATAGATGGAGAAGTGAAAGTGTTCCATGAAGTAAAACAGCTCTATGACTATTTCAAAACAAAACCACAATTTCAGAAGATCCTACAAGAGATATCCCATATAGAAGAAACAAGAAATCTTCCTCTGAAGAGTACCAGAGATCAGACACGACAATCACAGTCAGTTTTGCTAATAACAGCAGCACAGACAAAACACACATTATCCCTTCATCATGACAGGGCTCAAAAAAAAAAAAAAACCTCACAGTTATACCACTGAATATAAATGGACTTAACTCCCCTATAAAAAGACACAGACTTGCAGGGTGGATCAGAATAATGGACCCTTCCGTCTGCTGTCTTCAGGAAATGCACTTTACTTCTAAAGATAGAAACCTTCTTAGAGTAAATGGATGGAAAACAGTTTATCAGGCAAGTGGAAGTAAAAAGAAAACAGGTGTGGCTACACCAATCTCTGACAAAATAGACTTTACACCAAAATCAATTAAAAAGGATAATGATGGTAACTTCTTACTCATCAAAGGAAGAACCCACCAGGAAGATGTCACCATCATCAACATATATGCACCAAATTCGGGTGCAACACAGTTAATAAAGGAAACCCTACTCAAAAATAAAGCAGAAATAGACTCTAATTCCATCATAGTAAGAGACTTTAATACACCTTTATCAGCTCTAGACAGATCAACAAAACAGAAGATCAGCAGGGACATAACAGAGCTTAATGACACCATTTTTTTTATATAATTTTTTTATTGTACATAATGAGTTACAAAATTTAGTGGGCAAACAATGAGTTGTTATCCCCAATTCCCCACTGCCCTCCCCTCCCCCCTCAACTGGATAACCTCCTCCATGAGTTGTCTGGATCAGTCCTTGTGACAGGGGACCATGGATAGGCTAGTAATCAGCCAGGTTCTCCTGTCCATACCTCTGGATAATCTCACCCACCAAGGCTCTCAGAATCTATCCGCCCCCTCTTCCGCATATTTCCCTGAGTTGTGATGGATGAGTAATAAGTTTGCATTAAGGTTGTGAGCTTAGGGGTCTTTGTGTCGAAAATCATTGGTTTCTGTTCCACTGGCTAATCCTGTGCTGATTTAATGGCTGTGGCTGTGGGCCCCTTGTTCATCTCGTCTTTCTCTGCGGAGTTCCATTTGGATCCTCCATTGTATGACTGTGGTGGCCCCTCTCTTGCCAGAATCTCAGCTATCGGCCTATGGTCGGTTGGTAGGGTTAGATGAGCCCCAGCACTCTCGCTGCATCCTGAAAGATCCAAACACAATCTCCATCAGAGAGTGAGATCAGTGTAGGTTAACAAATATACACAATTTTGGATTACCAGGATTCGATTTTTAGTAGCCTCCTTGTCAATTGGTCCCTTAGTGCATCTTGTCTTGGGAGCCTAAGAGTACGGGATCCGGTGCCTATCGCCCTGAATTCCATGTTCCAGACAAGGGGACCCCCTCACTAAGTGGAAAATTGCCGAATTGAAAGCTGTTGATTGTCTCCCCCAGGCCCAGGCTCCTCCATTACACAAGTGCTCCTTTCTTGGTTCGCTGCTCACTCCTACTGGGAGGTGTGGTCAGCCTACTCATAACCACCGATTGTGTTTCCTGTCAGTGGTCTCTGTTTAGTCCAGCTGTTGTTGATCATTTTCCCCTGGCAGCCTATGCAGTGCCTTCCAGCACTACACTAACTGCCTTCTGAGGGCTGGATACCATTCCGGACATTGAAGGGTTTCTCGATGCTGATCGATGTAGTAACAGGGTTTTGCCTCAGGCCTGGGGAGGGCACTCAAGAGCTTTGACAGAATTCTGTCTTGTTGTTGGATTCTCATGAGTCACTTTGGTCAACAGCTCAGTGAGGGAAGGAACCAGTGTTTGGAACCAGGGGTTGTCAGGCTGGTCTAATTAATCACAGGCTTAAACTCTGTCCCCTACTACTCATGGACCCTCTTGCCAGGCGACACTCACTACTTTCTCAATAGGTTACAGTATGCTCATAAGGATTTTATGTTTTTGAACCTAATATGGTTTACCCTCATATTTAAGCCATTCCCCTCCCCCCATCCATTACCCCACATTCATAACATCACACTTCTTTCTTCTAGTCTGGATAAAGAAAACGGTTATCCTGGTTAAATACCACATGTGAGGGAGAATATGTGTCGTTCGATTCTCTGTCCTTTTGAGTGTTCACTTAGTAAGATCTGCTCAAAGTCAGACCATTTTTTCCTAAATTTCGATATTTCATTTTTCCTTTCAGCTGAGTAAAATACCATCGTGTAAATATACCAGTTTCAATGTCCATTCCCCCTTGGATGGGCATTTGGGCTGATTCCAATTCTTGGCTATTATGAATTGAGCTGTTATAAATATAGTTGTACAAATGTTTCTGCGTTGAGTTGTGACATCTTGTGGATAGATGCCTAGTACAGGGATAGCTGGATCCATTGGTAGATCAATGTCTATTGTGTTCAGGAGTCTCCACACTGCTTTCCATAGCAGTTGAAAAAGTTTGCAATACCACCAGCAGTGAATGAGGGTTCCTCTTTCCCCGCATCCTCGCCAGCAATTATTGCTGTTGGTTTTATTTATGATTGCCATTCTGACAGGGGAAAGGTGGTATCTTATTGTGGTTTTGATTTGCATTTCCCTGATGCTTAAGGATGTTGAGCACTTTCTCAGTTGAGAAAAGGCCAATTGTGTTTCCTCCTCTGTGAATTCACTGTTGAGATCAGTGCCCCATTTTGTAAGGGGGCAGTTTGCTTTTCTGTTATTAATTTTTTTGAGTTCTCTGTAGGTCCTGGAAATTAGGCCTTTGTCTGAGTTGAAGCTGGAGAAAATCATCTCCCAGTTTGAAGGGGGTCTATTGACTTTGAGAACGGTGTTTTTGTCTGTACAGAAGCTTTTGAGCCTGATCAGGTCCCATTGGTTAAGTGAGTTTTGCACTTCCTGGGCTACTATAGATTTGCTCAGAAATTTGTTCCCTACTCCTATTTCATGTAAGGTTCCTCCTACATATTCTTCCAGGTCGTTCAGGGTGACAGGCTTGATATTGAGGTCTTTGATCCATTTTTAGTTGATCTGTGTGCATGGTGAAAGGAGTGGGTTTTTTTCATTTTTTTACACGTGTTTATCCAATTTGTCCAGCACCATTTGTTGAAGATGCTATCTTTGGCCCAGCATACATTTTTGGCACCCTTGTCGAAGACTAAGAAGCTGAAGTTACTTGTATTAAAGGCTGGGTCTTCAATTCTATTCCACTAGTCAGACTGTGTCTTTTTCTGCCAATACCATGCTGTTTTAGTTACTATGGCTTTGTAACATGTATTAAAGTCAGGTATGGTGATATCACCTGTATAATTTTTTCTGCTCAGAATAGTTTTAGCTATTCGAGGTCTCTTGCCCTTCCAAATAAATTTGGAGATTATTTTTTCAATGTCGTTGAAGAAGGAGTTTGGGATTTTTATTGGCATTGCATTGAATCTGTAGATTGCATTTGGCAGGATTGCCATTTTCACTATATTGATTCTCCCTATCCATGAGCCTTTCCATCTCGTTACTTCCTCCTCTATTTCCCTCTTGAGTGTTTCAATATTTTCCTTATATAAGTCTTTCACTACCTTGGTTAGTGATATTCCCAGGTATTTAATTTTATTTGAGGATATAGAGAACGGGACAGTTTCCCTGATGTCTTTTTCCGAATGTTTGTCTTCTGTATATAGAAAGGCTACTGATTTTTGTGTGTTAATTTTGTATCCTGCCACTCTGCTGAAGGCATTGATCATCTTCAGGAGTTTACTAATACTGCTCTTTGGGTCTGATATATATATAAGATCATGTCATCTGCAAAGAGGGATAGTTTGACTTCTTCCTCTCTGATTTGTATCTCTTTTATGTAGTTCTCTTGTCTTACTGCTTGGGCTAGAACTTCAAGCACTATGTTAAATAGCAATGGTGAGAGTGGACATCCCTGTCTTGTCCCTGAGTTAAGCGGGAACTCCTTGAGGAGTTCATTGATGCTGATTTGTACTTTAGGAGATTTGTATATTGACTTTATCATGTTGAGGTATAGGCCGTCTAAGCCTATACTTTCCAGGGTTTTGAACATGAAGTGATGTTGAATTTTGTTAAAAGCCTTCTCAGCATCAATTGAGATGACCATGTGGTTTTTGCTGGTGAGTTTGTTAATGTGGTGTATTATATTTATCTACTTTCGTATGTTGAAACATCCCTGCATCCCTGGGATGGAGCCGACTTGGTCAGGGTGAATTACAGACTTGATATGGGTTTGTATTCGGTTTGCTAGGATTTGGTTTACGATTTTTGCATCCAAGTTCATCGGGGATATGGGTCTGTAGTTTTCTTTTCTTGTTACATCCTTGCCTGGTTTCGGAATTAGGACGATGGTAGCTTCATAAAAGGAGTTTGGGAGTCTACCCTCTTTTTCTATGTCCCTGACAAGCATCAAAAAGAGAGGTTTTAGTTCTGTGATGAATGTTTGGTAGAATTCAGCTGAGAAATCATCTGAACCTGGGGTTTTCCATTTGGGGAGGTTCTTGATTACCGATTCAATTTCTGTGATTGTTATCGGATTGTTTAGGATCTTTATCTGCTCTGGTCTGAGCTTTGGAAGTTGGTAGTTGTCCAGGAATTTATCCATTTCCTCCAAGTTCTCTAATTTTGTGGAGTAGAGGTTTTGGAAGTATGACCTGGTGATTCTTCCAATCTCCTCAGGATCTGTTGTGATCTTATCTTTGTCATTTTTTATTTTGTTAATTTGGGCTTTCTCAGTTTTTCGTTTGATTAAGTTGGCCAGGGGTTTGTCGATCTTATTGACTTATTCAAAGAACCAACTTTTTGATATGTCTATTTTTTCAATTGTTTTGTTTCCAAGTCATTAATCTCAGCTCTGATATTAATTATTTCCTTGCGTCTCGAGGTCCTAGGGTTGGATTTTTCCATCTGTTCTAATGACCTTAGGTGTGAGGATAGTTGGTTAATTTGAGACTTCTCTGTCTTTGTTATGAAGGCATTTAGAGCAATGAATTTTCCCCCTTAGAACTGCCTACATTGTGACCCACAAGTTCTGAAACGTTGTGTCTTCATTATCATTTGTTTCTAGGAAGTTCTGGATTTCCTGTCTGATTTCTTGTTTGACCCATTTATTGTTCAGGAGCGAGTTGTTCAGTCGCCAGTATCTGATGAAATTTTTGGATCCTGTACAGTTGTTAATTTCTACCTTTAATGTGTTGTGGTCTGATATGATGCAGGGGATTACATTGATCTTTCTTAATTTGATGAGGGATGATTTATGGCCCAGTATATGGTCAATTTTGGAAAAAGTTCCATGGGCTGCTGAGAAGAATGTTTAATCTGTGTCCTTGGGGTGGAATGTTCTGTAGATGTCTGTTATCCCTAGCTTGTCTATGGTGCTATTTAGCAACTTAATTTTCTAGCTGGTCTTTTGTTTAGACGATCTGTCTAGTGATGATAATGGAGTGTTAAAGTCTGCTACTATGATGGTCTTGACATCTTTATCTGCTTTGCTTTTGAGTAATTTATGATAAATGAACTGAGGGGCCCTTGCATTTGCTGCATACATATTTACTATAGTAATGTCTTCCTGTTGTATGTTGATGAGTAGGAAGTGACCATCATCATCCTTTTTTTATTGCTGTTGGTTTAAAGTCTATTTTGTCAGATATTAGAGTATCTACACCCGCTTTTTTATTATTTCCATATGCCTGGAAAATTGTTTTCTACCCTTTTACTCTCAGTAGGTTGCTGTCTTTAGCAATAAGGTGTGTTTCTTGAAGGCAACAGATGGAAGGGTTCATTTTCCTAATCCAACCTGCGATCCTGTGTCTTTTTATAGGAGAGTTGAGTCCATTTGCATTCAAAGTTATAACTGTGAGGTTTACTTTAAACCCTGCCATGTTGGAGAGAATATGGAGGTTGGTATCTAAGCTGTTTTGTTATCTCTTTGGTGTTACCTTGCTTGTTCTCTGTTCCTTTCCTGAGGTCGGATATTTGTCTCATCTACGTGGGATATCCCATGAAGTATCTTCTGAAGGTTTGGCTTTGTGTTCAAGTAACTGTAGTGCTGGTTAGTTTCATGGAATACTTTCATTTCTCCATCTATTATGATGTATAACTTTGCTGGGTACAGTAGTCTAGGTTGGAATCCGTACTTCTTCAGACCTAGGATCGCTTTGTTCCAAGCTCTCCTGGCTTTTAAAGTTTCTCTGGAGAAGTCTGAGGTGATTCTGATGGGTTTACCTTTATCTGTGAGTTTCCTTTCTCTCGTTGCTCTAAGGACTCTCTCTTTATCCTCAATACTAGGCATTGTAACTAAGATATGTCTTGGGGTGTTCCTCTTTTGGTCCAATTTGTTTGGGGTCCTCCGTATCGCTTTTAGATGTACAGGCCTATCTCTTGCCAAGTATGGAAAGTTTTCTTGCATAATTATGTTGATAATATTTTCTATGCCACTAGATTGGTTTCCTTCTCCTTCTAGGATCCCCATGATCCTGAGATTAGTTTTTTTTATTGTATCCCACATTTACCTTGAGTCTTGTTCACTTGCTCTTTTGAATTTTGTCAAATTTCTGATTTCTCGCGAATTCTCCTATGTTTTGTCTTCCATGTCTGAGGTTCTGTTTTCCCAGTGGTTAATCCTGTTAGTAAGAGATTCTAGGGACATTCTTATTATTCAAGATGGTTTTTGTTTTCTGCTACTTCTTTTTTGGTTTGCTTCCATCATCCTGTTTAGATGTGTTTTCATTTCAAGGTTCGATTTAATTACTTCTTCCTGACAGTCATTCTTATATTTGCAGATGTCTTCAGTTAATTTGGAAAGCTGGTTTTTGATACCTTCTGTTTGCAGGTTTGTCTTTAGTTCTGATATGTCTTTTCTGAAGTCCATTAGGTTCTCCTCAATTATATTAAGCCTGGTGGCAAAACTAGTGAGCTGACTTTGAACTTTTTCAATATGTTGGTCCATCTTTGCTTGCATGACTGACATTAAGATTTCCTCAAGATCTGTACCAGTATGAGCAGGGTTTATTGTCTTGTCTTCCTGGGCCTGACTCTGCTCACTCTCTTTGGTGGCATCGTTGTTGCCATTTGTCATGGTTTCCTCAGTTGGTGATATATTCTTGCGTTGAGGTCTGCCCATTTCAATTCCAGTTGAGTTGATTGGTGGGATGCCTTTGATCTGATTTCACTTTGCTAGTGTGTTCTGGGAGTACACTGGACTCCACAGGTAGGGTTGAGCACTCACTTGTTTAATCTGTGAGTGTGTGTGACCTCAGATCACTGGCTGGACTTTGATGGTGATAATGGGGGTACCCTGTTAGAGGAGGGTGTGGGGCTGTGGGGACTAAGTAGGCAGAGGGTGGGGTGCCAGGTCCTATGTAGCCTGCTAGGGGTGCAGGGCCCCTTAGGGGTAAGGTACGATTGGGTAGGGGGTCAGCTGCCTGTCACAGCCGCCCAAGGACTACTTATCACATGGGGAAACCTTGGGAACCAGGTTGTGGGCAAACCACAGGAGGTGGTGGGCACTTGAGGAAACCACAGGACCCGGAGCTTGAGGATACCTCAGGGACCAGCGCTTGGGGATTACACAGAATCAGTGGGCTGGGTAACATGGGGAGCTGGGGTTGGGGAAACTGCGGGGGTAGACAGGCGTGGAAAACCACAGGGGTAAGGTCTCAAGGAAGCCTTAGTGTTTGGTGGGCAGAAAGTACCACAGAGGAGGGAAGAAAAAGAAAAGGGAAGAGAAAAAAGAGGGAAAAAATAAAATAAAATAAAGGAGTATATAAGAAAAAAGACTGGCAAAAACCTGAAGGGAAGGGCTGGGCAGATGTGCTGGAGATGTGGAGGCCAGGGGGAGGGGCTCTGTATGAGCCCAGGTCCCAGTTGGCAGGTCAAAACAAATAAACAAATAAAAAATAAGCAAGGAAATGGATTAGCAAGGGCCTGGAGGGTTGGTGCAGATGAGCTGGAGATCTGGATCCCGGGGGGAGGGACTACATAAGAGCCCAGGTTCCGGTTGGCAGGCCAAGAACAAAACAAAACAAAACAAACAAACAAACAAGAGAAGCAAGGATATAGATTAGCAAGGGCCTGGAGGGGGGGGGCAGACAGGGTGGGGACCTGAATGCCTGGGGGAGGGGCCACGTATGATCCCAGGTCCAGGTCAGCAGGTCAAAAACAAAACAAAAACAAAAATTAAGCAAGGATATGGATTAGCAAGGACCTGGAGTGGCGGGACAAACACTGGAGGCCAGGAGAATGGGGGAAGGGTTAC
>PVHP010053919.1:0-10612 GCA_004024765.1 Zapus hudsonius | reverse complement strand
ATGCGGGGAAAAAGGAACCCTCATTCACTGCTGGTGGGATTGCAAACTTGTTCAACCGCTATGGAAAGCAGTGTGGAGACTTCTAGACAGAATGGACATAGAACTACCAATGGACCCAGCTATCCCTCTACTAGGCATCTACCCACAGGATGCCACATCTCGATGCAGAAAATTTTGTACAACTATATTTATAGCAGCTGAATTCATAATAGCCAAGAATTGGAATCAACCCAAATGCCCATCCATGGAGGAATGGACAGAGAAACTGTGGTATATTTATACGATGGAACTCTACTCAGCTGAAAGGAAAAATGAAATATCGAAATTTAGGATAAAATGGTCTGACTTTGAGTAGATCTTACTAAGCGAACACTCAAAAGAACAGAGAATTGAACGCCGCATACTCTCCCTTATATGTGGTCCTTAACCAGGATTATTGTTTTCTTTATGCAGACTAGTAGAAAGAAGTGAGAGCTCATGAATAAGGGGTAAGGGAAGGGGGAAGGGAATGACTTAAGCAGGAGGCCATTCCAAATTAGGTTCAAAAACATAAAAGCCTTACGAGCATACTGTAACCTAAAGAGTAAATAGTGGGCGTCAACTGGCAAGAGGGATTATGTGTAGCAGGGGAGAATGTCTAAGTCTGTGAATAATTGAGCAGTCTGAAAGTCCCGGGTCCCAGTCACTGGTCCCTTCCCTCACTGAGCTGTTGACCAAAGAGACCCATGAGGATCCAAAAACAAGACAGAATTCTGTCAAAGCTCTTGAACGCCATCCCCAGGCCTGAGACAAAATCCTGTTGCTGAAGAAACCACAGAATGCCATCGATCTTCATCGAGAGTCCCAGCGAGGTCTGGAATAGTAAACAACCCCCGGATTGCAGTTAGTGAAGGGCTGGAGGGAAATGCACAAGCTGCCAGGGGAAGCTGATTGGTGATAACTGGAGTAAACAGACCATTGGCATGAAACATAGTCTGCGGCCATGAACAGGCTGGATACAGTTCCTACTGGGAGAGAACAGCAAACCAAGAAGGAGCAATTGTGCAATGAAGGAGCCTGGGCCTGGGGGAGACAATCAACAGCCATTAAATTCGGCCAAATATTCCACTCAGTGAGGGGGAACCCTTGATTGGAAATGGGGATTTAGGGCAAGATGCACCGGATTCCATACTCTTGGGCTTCCAAGGAAAGATGCACTATGCGAACATCTGACAGAGAGGCTACTAAAAATAGAAACTAGGTAATCCAGAATGCTGTATATTTGTTAACCTACACTGTTCTCACTCTCCGATGGAGATTGTGCTTGTATTTTTCAGGATATAGCAAGTGAGCTGTGGCCCATATAACCCTGTCACCTGATAGCAGGCAAAAAGCTGAGATCATGGCAAGAGTTGAGCCACCACAGTCATATTGTGGAGGATCCATATGGAACCCTGCAGAGAAGGTCGGGATGAACAAAGTATCCATAGCCACAGCCATTCAACCAACTCAGGATAAGCCAAATGTGTTTGTGTTTTTCAGGATGCAATGAGAGTGCTGTGGCCCATCTAACCCTACCAACCCACCGTAGGCCCATGGCCGAGATCCTGGCAAGAGAGGACCCACCACAGTCATATCGTGGAGGATCCATAGGGAACCCAGCAGACAATGACAGTTGAACAAGGGACCTATAACCATAGCCATTCAATCAACACAGGATAGGCCAATGAGACAGAAACCAAGGATTTTCGACACAAGGACCCCTAAACTCGCAACATTAAGACAGCCTTAATACTCACCCACCACGACTCAGGGAACTGAGCGGAAGAGGGGGCGGAAAGATTGTGAGAGCCATGGTGGGGGAGATGGTCCAGAGACATGGCACCCATCAGTAACAACACACTTGGGCCAGGAAGATCAGGCTGAGTACTAGGATATCCAGGATCCCTTGCCACAAGGACTAATACAGACAGCCCACGGAGGAGGATATCCAACTGATCAGGGAGGGGGAAGGGGGAAATTGGAGAATTTGGGATAACAACTCATGGTTTGCCCACTAAATAATGTAACTCATTATGGACAATAAATTTATATTTAAAAAAAAAGATACAAGAAGAGAGAAAGATTAAACATAGAATAAAAAGAAGGAAACCACAATGACAGAATCCTTAATACAGATAACACGGAGGCCTGTGAGATCCTACTTTTTAAAAGAGACAAACTTAATTCTGGTAAGGAAAATGAAGATGAAAAAGAGAAAGGTGAATGATACTATCAGAAGGTAATGTTTTGGGATAGTAATCTATAAAATAATTAATATACAGAATTTTATGTTAATTGCTCATAACCTTAGATAAAATGTTGTATTTTATAAATGTCATATAAGGTACAAGTCTTTATAAAAGTGCCAAAGTTATTCAGTAAAACATCCTGCCACAAGTCAAATAGGAGCATGAAGGTCTGCATAATCATATTAAAGTAATTGAGTTAGTTGTTTAAACAAATTCCCAGAGGAATTTTCCAGCCCCAGATAATTTTACAGGCGAGTGCTACCCAATCAGATAATTTTATGGATGACTTCCACTGAGATTTCAAAGACAAGTCCCAACTTCTACCATCAGAAAGGCAAAGAAAGGGGTAACACTTACTTGCCTGATTCACTGGGCCAGGGCCTTCTGGATGCCAAAGCCACAAGAGAAGTGCCAGTTAAAACAAGACAGGACATTCTCCACATCACATTAATAATCCCGAAAGTCATCAGCAGAATCTGAGCAGAAAACATTGCACTAAAATATTCAAGTAGGTTTTGTTTCCTGCCAGATTCAAGAAAAGTTTATCATAACAGATCCTGAAACCGTCAACGAAATGAAACATGTCATCATTAATAAAAGAGACCTGCTAACGCCAGAGGGTTCCTTAATCTGAGAAAATACAACCCCCAAAAGCCCACACAAAGGGCCGAGGAGATGGCTCACTGGCTAAAGCATTTGCCATGAAAGTGTGAGGACCTGACTTTGGATCGCACAACCCCCTTCAAGCTGGACCTGGTATTGTGCATCTGTAATCCCAAGTTCACCTTTGGTAAAATGGAGAGTCCCCAGAAGCTAGTGCACCAGCCAGCTTGCAAATACAGTGAAGAACAACACAGAGACCTTGTCTCCAACAAGGAGGAAGGTGAGGGCCAGTGCCCGAGGTGGAACTCTGGCCTTTGCACAGGTTTGTGCATGTCTGCAGTCAAGCACATGAACACACAGGAACTCACACATGCATGGTTTTGATGGAAGATACAGATGCCTTTGTTCACATAAGGAAGACTAAGAGGAATGTCCTCCTTCTCAGGTCCCTTGTAGCACTTTACCTGGTTCTTTTCTGTCCTGGTTACCTTCTCATTTTTGGCATGAAGCACCTGACCAAAAGCAGTTCATGTGAGGAAAGGATTTATTATAGTTACAGACTCTAGGGAAAGCTCCATGATGGCAGGGGAAAACATGGTATGAGCAGAAGCTGGACATCTCCTCGTGGACAACAGCAATTGGAGAGTGTGCCAGACACTGGATAAACCTGAAGGTCCACCCCCAGTGGCACAGCTCCTCCAGCAAAGCTCAACTTCCCAAACTGCCATCGGCTGGGGACTAAGTATTCTGCAGGCAAGGGGTAAGAGATGCCAAGATCTTAAGCTTTCAAGTGAGGCTTCATGCAAGCAGGGTTTTCTAGAAACATGTGAAAACACCTTCCCCAAGTCACTACCACCCCTGATTCTTGTCAATCCTTGGTATTTTTCCAGAAATTGAGCAATGTGATCTGCTTCTGATTTTAATTTTTTAATTATTTTATTATCAAAGGAAATGAAATATGTTCTACAAGTTTGTTAATCTCTGTTCAGCATTTTTAACATTTTGTTATTTCTTTGGTGACTTTTAGCCTGGACACCTAAATTGGCTGTCATTTGAAGGTTTCAAAAAAACCCAATAAGTCTAGGTAACCATAGATGATTTAGGATAAATTGAGAATTATTTCTTTACTGGCTGTATTTTATCAGTCTTGCATTTTTCAATTTTTTATTATATGAATTTTTACAGTCAAGTGAATCTTATAAAATGTGCTACTTCACCCATTAAAACCCAGGAATTAATCAAATACCTTTTATATTCTGAATCAAGAGCTTGTCATTCAAGTATTTTCAAGAACGATGATGTGAGAATAAACATCTGTTCAGATGTGTAATTTATTTTTTTATTTGGCAAAAAGGAAAATATTCAAGGTAATGCCAATGCATTCAAGTCTTCCAGAGGGTGTGCCACCCATGACCTCCTGATCGTTGTGAGGTTGTCCTCAGATTTAACTCTGTCAGGTGCTGAAATAAGGGCACTAAGATAATATTAGATTTCTATCATTTTGAAAAGTAAAGATAGTTGAATTTCTCAAATATTTGGTTATTAAAATTTTGTGATTAGGAATCACATTTCTCATTTCCAGGGAGCTGTTTATGCAGCAAAGACATTTGCTGAGTGTATCTAGGAAAACACAATGAACAAGTAAAATCTTTGTAGGCAATCGAAAACTAAACGAATGGCATCTAAAAGGCTAAGATTTCAGACATATGGACCCCAGAAGGGGAGCTAAGAACAGGTGGGTGTGGAGGAAACCTTCATTCCCTTGCCAATTCTCATCCTGGGCGGTGTTCTGAAACACTTTGGTAAAAAATGCAGAGATGTGGCCTTGGGCCAAGAAATGTCTTCTGAATCTTTTGCTTGGTTGGAGAATTAACAACTGGAGATCTAAAGGTACAACATCCTAGCGAGGCAGCGAGAAAGTGGGAACGGGGCCTAACGATCTGGCAATGTCTACTTAGGAAATTTTACCCAGTTCTAAAGCCATGCCATGCAGAAGCTTTGCAAACCCCAATGGGATGAGCATGAAGGTATAATTACATAGGAGCCCATTACAGTGGGACTCTCAGGACCCACAGGGAAAGTTGCAGCTGTTGCCAGAGAGACTTAAAAATAGAGGAGTGGTGTCAGCAAAATGTCACTGCTAAGACCAACCTCTGGATCCGAGGTGAGGCTTAGGGATATGGAACAGCACTGTACAGCTCTGAAAGACAATCACAGCCCAGTCTTCTGTAGCCAGGGACACGTTCTAATTGAAGGGCTGACAGTTAAATACCATTGCCAATTCGATCAGAGTAGGAAGACCAGCCTCCTCACATCTGTGAAAGGTTGATGGAGGGAGGGCCGGCCAGAGTGGTTGGTCCCTCAGGTGGTGGACTCCAGAACAGTGACTGTTGCCTGGCTGCCCTGCTACCTGCTGCTGCATCCTTGGCTGACCTTGGAACCCAGGGTCTTTGGCCTTCTAATGTGGACTGGAGACGAGCGGCGCTCCAGGAATCCTCCAGGCCTTCAGTGCTGGCATTGCTGAAGCACCCAGCCTTCTGAACTGAAGTTCCTCAACATTCAAGCTGAGTCATAGCCAAAACAGCTATGGCTGGACTTCCCAGCCCGTATCCTGTAACTTATCTAATAATCCCCTCATAATACCTATTCACTTTATTGGTTCCATTCCTCTTGTGAGCCTGAATAAAACAGAAGGCAAAGAGGTTTTAGGTAAAGTATATAAAAATAAATGAATTGATGTAAGAAATGAAATGGAAAATGGAATAAAATAAACTATTAGAATTGAAGTTAAGGAAGTATTAATGGGAGTGTTTTTATTTGCAAATGAAATCCCATTTCAAAATACAGCCATTCAGAAAATGCTGAAGGGTGGATGAAAATAAATTTGTTGGTGAGCAGTTTAAATGAATGCCACCTGTAGAACAACAATGATTTCTTTTTCTTTTCTTTTTTTTGGTTTTTTGAGGTAGGGTCTCGCTCTAGCCCAGGCTGACCTGGAATTCACTATGTAGTCTCAGGGTGTCCTTGAACTCATGGTGATCCTCCTACCTCTGCCTCCTGAGTGCTGAGACAAAAGGTGTGTGCCACCTTTTGTTTCTTGTGCTATTCAAAATAAATGTAGAATGAAAATGCATGATTCCCAAGGAGGGTGGAAGACAAGCAGAGTCCACCCTCTGAACATGGAGCTTTATTGCACAGGTGCAGGAAATGTCGTTTGGCTGAGTGCTCAGAGTGAAGGATTCACACTGTAGCATCTAGAACAATCACTTAAAGAGTACAGGCTGTGTTACACATAAGATGCTAAAGGAGAAAATATCTTAAATGTTTATTAAAATATGAGAAGTAGATTTAGCCACAGAACATAGTCACTAATAAGTTATTTTGACTTCTATTGAATGGTTCATGAGGCTGGGGTGTGACTCGGTTGTAGAGCACTTTCCCAACATGCATGAAGCCCTGGCTTCCATTCCCAGCACCATGGGAAAAAATGATCATTTTTTTATGGACATGGTACTGTTTACTTAGGAAACTATAGGCAAATACATTCAAGAGGATTTAGTCTATGTTTATATAATTTCTTAATGTGTTCTTTATGTTTTATTAAAATGACTTACGGCTGAACACAAAACACTTGATATTATTTAAATAACCATTGATACAATATTTTATAAAAATAACTTTTCTCCTTTTACTTTTCTTTACAAAAGTGATGATTTTTCTTGGCTGTTGTGGAGAGGTTATATTTATAGAGGAAAGAAGCCAGAAGGACTAGGGGCAGGGGAGGGCAAGGGGATTGGTCAGGCATGGTGGTGAGTGGGCATCCTGCAAGTGGATAGGTGAGTGCAGACAACCTGTGAATGCCTAATTTGCACAAGTTGAGCGGCTTGTTCAGCCCTGAGTGGATTCGATGGTAATGGTTACAGAGAAGTTTGTCACCTGGGTCTGTCACCTATTGTCAGCCCTGCTGGGGTGAGAATACTGGATTTACTGTGGCTTAGCACTGTGGCTTGCTTAGGGAGCCAGGAGTTTTAGGGTTAAGGGTGGAGGTGGTGAAACCCCTTCTGGAGACAACCGGTTTCAGCTTGCCTCAACTTCCCTTAACCCTATGTCCTTCATACCCCATTTAGCAAAGTCCAACAGGCTGTAACCCTTTCCAGTTATCTTCTGGTACATTTGGCAGATGTATCTGCTTCATCCAAGGACAGAAGGTGTGAGGAAGATGGGTGCACTGTGTTGCACTGAGGAATCAGCCACGCTGCACAGAGCTGTCTGGCCAGCCATTCTGGGTCAGCCAGTGCTTGCTGAGTGTCCCCTGACTTGTCCTCTGATTATCCTCACTGGAGCTCCACAGCAGCTGTTTCTGATCTTAGTTCCAGATGGACTCCGAGGAGACAGGGGAGATAACTCTAGTTCAGTCAGCTAAGTGATGTCTGTACTAATGTGAGCTCTCTCTCTCTCTCTCTCTCTAGAAGCCATGCAAGAAAGCCTGGTATAATAGTGTCTACATGCAATCCAGCACTGGGAAGTTGGAGACAGACAGAATATCTGGAGTGTACAAGTTAGGCAGCCTACCCTAATTGGTGAAGGTCCAGGCCAACGTGTTCTTTCTCTCTTTCTCTCTCTCTCTCTCTCTCTCTCTCTCTCTCTCTCTCTCTCTCTCTCTCTCAACACACACCCTTCACACATGCTGTGCACCTGTACACACACACACACACAAACACACCCATACACGTAGGAATGAATTTCCCTTCCTTTCACAAAAGACAAACATAAATGGCTCCCACCCTCTCCATATACTTTGCTGTTGGCATTTCTTTTTGAGTCTTCTGTAATGTCCTTAACAATGAATTTGTTACAAGCAAAGTTTCCTTGAGGTCTATGAGCTGTTCACATAGTTGAACTAAGGATGGGGAAGGAGAGCTTCTTGATCACATCATAGGAAAGGACAAAGGATGACTGGAAGCTGTGACTGGCATCTAAGGGGACAGGGAGGGGTCAATCTTGATGGTGGAGCCTACCACCTCTGAGCCTGACCCTACCTCCAGGTAGACAGACGAAAAGACCCTGCAGCTGTCTGTTGTAGAATCACGCATGTTAAAACAAAACAAAACAAAACACCTGGGCTTCAAGGGGAAACTCCCATTACCAGAGAACTGCAGAGAAGCTACACCCAGTAGAATCTTGCCAAATTAGCAATGTTGTCTTATTTAACCTATACCGATCTCACTCTCCAATGGAGATTCTGTTTGTATTTTTCAGAAGGCAGTGAGAGAGCCGTGGAAAACCCAGTTACACCAACAAGACATGGGATGATGGCTGATACCCTGGCAAGAGATGAACCACCCCTGGCCTATCGCGTAGGCCCCAAATGAAACTTATGAGGAAGTGATGAGATAAACAAAAGACCTATCACCACAGCAAGTCAGATAACCCAGGATAGGTCAAAGAGACAGACACCAACAGATACCCAACACAACCCAAAGCAGAAGTCCAGGGATACTTAAGATCTCAACGATAAAGCAGAGTTAATAACTTACCCACCATGACTCAGGGAACTGAGCAGAAGAGGGGGTGGCAAGAATGTAAGAGCCATGGTGAAGGAGAATATCCAGTGACAATGCCCCTCTCAGCAACAATGCACAAAGCAGGTGGGGGGAACTGGCTGCCTCTTGTACAATTCACACCCCCTTTCTCCATGGAGTGATTCAGTATGCCCAACAATGAGGATACCCAGTGGATTGGGGACAGGGAGGAGTGAAGTGGGGGAGGGTACCATTATAAGATGCATCTAATTTTGGATAATAAAGATATCAATAAAAACCTCATTTTCCATGTTTAAATATCCACTGAAATTACATGTTTATGAAATTTAAAGGAACATAACTATGCTTTACCAAAGATTATATAAAGAGGGAAACCAGTAACAACTAGAAAATTACTGAAAACACACCTTTCTATGAACCACACTTGGACTAATTTCTCAAAACATCATGAGTTGTGTGGGCTCGAAACCTCAGATGATAAATAACAATTTGCTAGCATGAACTAGAAATGTCAACTCTGTATCATCATTTTCAAACAGGGTGTAAAATGGATATTATTTCCTACTGCAGCTGATGGCTATAATCGTTTCCCACCATGAAACAACAGACAATAAAATATAACTGTGAAAGCCATCGATTAAAATGTGCAAACGAAGATACATAATTTTTTAAAGATCAAATATGTAATTTCAAAGGAACCAAATCCTATTCACTCCTAAATATGGTAAAGGAAGGGTTTTGTGTATTTTACTGATAGGCTATATGAAAACCAAGTGAGAATATAATTCCCTCATCCTGCACAAGGAGCCATAAAATAAGCTATGTCACCATGAAGACATAATTCTGCTCTCTATGTACTTGATGTCAATCAATTGTTTAGATCTGAATTTCCAAAGGGGCTTAAAATCTTGCTATTCTTCCTGTCCATCTTATGCAAAGATCTTTGAAATTGCTTGAGGATTTTCCTGTATTTGGGGGGTTTGGCAAGAAAATAAAGCAAGCTGTTTTCTATGCTCAGGGATTCTGAATCATGAGCAAATTGTGTGATATGACCACTCAGTAGCTGGCTAGAAGCAGGGGATACAAAGCCAGTGTGCCCCTATTCACAGCTCACCCTGCAATCCAGCATCCTGACATGAAACATCCTCCTGTTTTGCTCTTCTCTCTGTCTCTCAGAGAAGCATTGAGTTAACAAGATGATCTATCCCAGTAGAAATGCATTTTCTAGAAGAAAACAGAGAGCTGCATTTCATGTGTGGCATCCAGAAGGGGAACACTGTTTAACACAAACACATGGTCAAGCTAGGGAAGGACCCGGAGACACTGGAGACATGTTAACTAGGTCCTGTGGTCTGGACAAGCAGGGCACGGTCTTCCTTAGTATGGCAGCTGACTTTGTGGACCAGCTTGCTGGGTTCTCATACCTGACAATTTGGTGAAACAGCAGACCAAACGCGCTGCGGAGGTGCTAGAGATCAGTAGATAAAGCACAGCAGATGGTTCTGCAGACAACGTGTGGACTTGTGGGATCAGCTGAAGGCCTAGAACAAAGACTTAGGTTCCAAAAGAAGGAAGAGTTCTACCTCAGGAATGCAGGACCGGTTCTTGCCTGTCTTCCTTCTGGTCCATCTGCCGTGGATTTCAGACTAGCTGGTTCTGCTATCACGTGAATCAGTTCCTTAAAATCTCCCTTATGTGTGTGCATGAAGATGTGTGCATGTATAGGCATATATCTATACATATGTTGCTCATCTATCTGTCTTCTATTAATTTGTCTATTATCCATCTACCTATCAATCATCTTATCAATCCATTCATCTGTTATCTACCTAGCTATCATCTATTATCAGTCCTCTATTTCTATTTATCATTGATCAATCCACTCATCTATTATCTAGAAGTCTGTCTACCTATCATCTATCACCTTTCATGTATCTATCATCTATCTACATATCTACTAGTTGATCCCTATCTTCATCCATCTGTCTATCATCTATCTATCTATCTATCTATCTATCTATCTATCTATCTATCTATCTATCTATCATCTATCTATCTATCTATCTATCTATCTATCTATCTATCTATCTATCTATCTATCTTCTATCTATCTCCATCTATCTATCTATCTATCTATCTATCTATCTATCTATCTATCTATCTATCTATCTATCTATCATCTCTCTCTCTCTCTCT